>JAFNEN010000333.1:277500-496948 GCA_019343175.1 Oedothorax gibbosus | reverse complement strand
ATACTATTTTAGAGCAATTCCCCCAATTCCAGCATATTTTGATTATTTGCAAATTATTCGTTCATTAAACATTTTAAGTAATAAATTAAGGATCTAGTTTAGCAAAACACATTCTCTAAAGTATAACTGACATAGGGTCCGGCCCTTTAATTTTGAGGTTTAACCGATAGTAAATTCAATATAAACCGCCAAAGAACGGACCCAATATCTTATACTTAAGGGATATTTGCAACTAGACCAAATCATTAATTCAATTGAAGATTGTATTAAACTAATCTCACCAATCAACTTCGGACCGGGCATCTGCTTGAAGTCCTTTACTTTGCCACCAGTTGCAGCGTGCCAGTAGGGAAGTATGTCGTCGCCCTCAGACTGCGGAGATTGGCTGCTGCTAAACTTTGCCGAAAATGTCCCGTTGGCGGAAAAAGCCTGGTTATAAACAATTGCTTAAATGTAGTATTATTGTCATGCTGGGGAAAAAATACAGTGCCCCCAATAACACCCATTCAAAGTCAATATATTTAACGTGCATCCTCAGATACACGGTGGTCGGCTCTATTTCTTGGGATTTTTTTTTGCCCAGCATGATCACTCTACAAAGGCGAGCAAGGAGAAAACAGAACACCGGAGGGTATCCTCAGTGACATAGTGCCTGAAACCTACGCGCTACTCCGGCTTTATAACGTCCCCTAATTTCCCTTCCTTACGAAAGTCCTTACGCCACTAAAATTGTTCAAATATCTTCCCACAACTTCAAAAAAACTAAAATTTAAAAAAGATTAATGATTCATTTAAGGGAACCTTGTATATGGTTTAGAGCCAATGCGGTTTGCAATCACATACCGTTATACTCGTAGTAACTCATTATGTATATCATTTTATAAACTGCTTTAGTCCGTATTTTGCTATGAATTGGAAGTAGCATCTCGTTGGAAATTATCGGGGTTCACTAAAAAGTGATAGTCAAGAGGCCGGCATATTTGAAATTAATTTTGTTTGCGAATCATGATGTGAACGTGAAAAAACACTAAATTGTATTACTGATGTCAACTTGAGGATAAGACAATAACACATTTGAAGACAAGGATGTCGATAGTAAGCAATTGTAAACACTTTTATATCATAACAGGAAAAATTAGATAAGATTAAGAGAAAGATTTTACCAAATTACTTAGCTAATAAAAAAGTTCAGAACTTTGACAATTAGAGTTTTAACCATTTAAGAGACAAGAAAATAAAGTTACTTTGGAACGCAGACAAACGCGCAGAAGAGCCATCTTTTTGTTCACAACTACCAAACTTGGTGAAAAAAAAACGTACTCACATCCTCCTATTTTGGGGTTTTATAGGGACTGTAGCTTCACCTTATTTGCATACTAAGTATTTTTAACTGTTGTATGTTTGTTTTATAAAATTAATATTTCCCTACATTATGGTCGATTAAATAAACGCTTTACTAAAGCTATACAATGAGACAGTTTGGAGTCGATTGGAAAGATGGGTCATTTCTCAAGAGTTTCGATTGCAATTCATAGTAATTTTGAAGCATTGAAATGAGAACAAATGATCTGCAACGAAAGGGGATTTGAACTTTACTTAACCCTAACTTACACGGCGTAGGGTAACGAGTACAGTGATTGGCACCCTTACAGTGATTGGCCCCCTCATTCATTATTGAAAATAATAAGATGTTAAAGCCCAAAATGTTGTTGCCAACATGACAATGGTTTTTAAAATTCCCGCCATTAACGTTTGTCATGTTGGCAACAACATTTTGGGCTTCAACATCTTATTATTTTCAATAATGAATGAGGGGGCCAATCCCTGTGAGGGTGCCAATCACTGTACTCGTTACCCTATTTGGCGGAACGACTTTTACACCGGTAGTGCACTGAATGCATCATTTTAATTGTTTAGCAACCACGTCAAAAAAAAAAAGGATAGACTTTTTCGAAGTCCGACAAATGCAGCCGAAAGTCCGAGTTCCAATGAGTGCTAGTTAAATATGCTTCAAAGACCCGACTCCACCTAGGGTAGGGGTAGGGTAGGTACATATATATTCCGGCTTGTGTGCTTGATCAGAGACACGCTTATATGCCTTCGTCAATTAAGACAGACAAAGAAAGAATTTTTACTGTCACAGAGAAAGGAAGTACACCCAGGGCGAAGGCGGGAACGAACCCGCACCCGTTACAGCGCGCAGACTGCTATAGCGTAATGGTCTGCGATCCAAACCACTAGGCCATCCGTGTCCCCCGACTCCACGTACAATGTTGTCTTTAAAGTTACTTTGGGTGCCCGCTTAGGTGTCGTCCTCTTCACTTGACCAGGGTTCTAAAAATTGCGGTTTATAAAAAAAAATAAAGTTTTTTTCTAATTACTGGGGATTTAAAGTGTTAAAAAACTCTTTTGGTGAAATTCAAGATTTTACGCCCGTTTTCGTACTACGTAGCTCCGTTACATTTCATCGTATGGAACACACAAAACAACCTTTTTATAGAAAAACTAGCAAATTTATACCCGTTCTTCGCACGGAATAAAAAAATATCAAATAGATTCCAAATATGTGGTACCATATACCCTGTTATAGGATCATAAACTTATTATTGTTTCCACTCGTTATAAATTATAAAATCCCGTTTCATTGCCTTAAAATTCCAAAATGAAAAATACGCTATAAAATGCACTCATAAATGTCATCACATTCCCTCATAAATACATAAAACCTTTTAGCTCATTTGGCGCGTTTTGGGAAATAATTTGGCGAGAAAATAGATATAGCTACCCACACCCATTATACAGCTCTAACACAATGACCTTCGAACAACCGACCAGCTTATAAATTATTTATAAAAGAAATCGCCAATTTGGCGAATTTTAGTTAATAATTTAGCGAGTTTGGCAACGTCTTTGGCGAAAAAATAAAGACATAAAACATTAATAGCTCTAGTGCGATGGCCTTTATTAACCATCATAGTTCAGCAATAGCTTAACTATACATTTATTGCTTAAATATGCATACATGCAGTCAACAGAAAAATCAATGAAAAAATCATCAAATAAACCCACAATAAAATTCAGGAATGAAGACTGGCGGAATTACGTCACTTGAAACATGTCAATTATTTTTCAAATAATGAATTAAAGCCCATTTCACACCTTGTCACAACTACTTGCAACTCCCATAGGACACCATGCATTTAAAAGTTGCCTCAAGTTCGTGAGATTTTTTCATGCGAGCACGAAAAAATCTCAAGTTGCATGTACCGTTAGCCAATCAGAATTCAGTATTTGTTTGGCTACATTGTGACGAACTAGACTTCGCCAACTGGTTGTTTATTTACTTTTTAAGACGCCAACTTTCCTTGCTTGCAAAAAATGCAAAAAATCTGCGCAATTATAAATGGGTAGTAATTGGACGGCAAATATGGAATTGATCTTATTAATGAAGTTCGGAAACATAAATTTCTGTACGATGCAAGCGATGCCCTGCAAAAAGATGAAACTTGCCAAATTGTGAGATAAATAATTTTTTGTGGAAACCCGAAAAACCAGGTTTCCACAAGTTACGAGTTGCAGTTGCATTTAGTTGCAACGGAATTGCATGTAGTTGTGCAGGTGTGAAATGGGCTTTAGTTTCTGAAAGTAATGGCAAAAGAATAAAATAAACATTTTGAATTTTAAATGTTTTCGTTAAAAGTTTTATTTAATTTTTTCAGCCGATGGCATCAGGAAAGAGAAAGAATGATCGGATTTGAGCGAAAGTGGTGCATTTTTTTCAGAAAATTTGAATTTTCTCTAAAAATGGAACAAATATGATTGGTTGGTTGGTTGGTAGACATATATATTCAGGTTTGTGTGCTTGGTCAGCAACCCGCTTATAAACCTTCGTCAAGTAAGACAGACACACAGACAACACACACACACACATAAGTGGATCCATCTAATTTTTAGAGACAGAGGCCAACTAGAGGATCCCCAGAATTGGCTTGTCACCCCCAGAAGTATTGATTTGGTATGGGAACTTAGAGGACTTTCGGACCAACAGATTTAACGAGCACGTACTCCGCATATACTCGGTAGGTCTTCAGTGGTACCGGGACTCGATCGCAGGACCTTCCGATCCCGAGACCGAGACGCTGACCACTAGGCTCACTACGGCCCAACAAATATGAAAAAAACTAAGCCTCAGGTGCACACGTTAATATTAAAGGGAATCTATCTTAAAAATTTCGAATTTCTGGGCAGTATAAGTAGGTCTTTTACGATCCGATGACAAACAGACACACAGACAGACTCTTTCTTTTATTATTATAGATTATTTTGAACAAGTTTTGTATTTACAAAAACACTGAAAATATACTCTGGGAAAGAGCTATTGGTTAAAAAATAAAACAATGTATCGTCGGATCAAAATAACCCTTTTTTGTTTTTCTGTAAATTGCTTCTAGAAATCCATAAGAAACTTATTTTTGATAAATGTACTTTATAGGACATTAAATTTCCTAAGACTTGTATAATAATTGTTCAAAAATTCGAAACACTAGATTTTGCACCCTTTTTGCAGCTTCGTAGCTCTTAACTGTTCGTCGTACAAAAAAAAAAAACTTTTGTTACCGATTTTGAAGAAAATCAACTTTGCGTCGAAAAGTTATGTTCAAAAATGCTTAGGAGAAAAGTTATAGGCCAAAAACGGGAAAATGGGCGAAATTTCGAACGTTTTTTTAAGATGGCGGAAAAAGCAATAGAACGAGGATGACGAAAACTCACATTTATTACTGCCTATAGGGGTCACACACATCAAATAAAAAAAATCAGCGATACCGGCCCTTTTGCATGGTAACCCCATTTTTGAGTCTCTATTCACTGGACTAAATGTCGCATCTGGTAAAGAAATCTTAATAACCTTACTCAGAAAACAAGTGTCATTGTTAAATTTATTTCCGAAACATATCGGAAATGACTAGAAATAGACCACGCAACGAAGAGTTATAGAGGGAAATGTTTGGAACACAATTTTTGACTTCGTAACTTTGTTTGGACTAGTTAGGAGGTAAACATATTAAAAGTCCCCGCCCCTAGCCCCTGAGCCTAAGGGGGGAGAGGGGGGGGGGTAAAAATCCCGTTTTTCGTTGTTGTTTTTTCTTATACCTCTAAAACTATGCGTCATAACGATACATTTGTAAAGCACATAATGAAAGCTGATTAAATTTTCTACAAGTTTCACCCCTCAAGTGTTTTAATATCTTGCATAGTTTTCGAGATATCTGCTCTTGAAAGTTTGCAATTTTTTAGAAAACAATTTTTTTTCACATTTTTCCTCTTTTTTGATAAGATAACTCTTCAATGATGCTCCGAAAAACTAAATGTTGACCCTAGAGTGGTAGAGAATTTAATTCTTTTCAATAATGTATCTTACTTTACTATTTTATCTATTTTCCTTCAAATTTGAAAGCAGTTTCAGTATTGAGCGAAGAGGGACTGTCAGTCCCATAGAGCTCGGAGGGAATGCTGTTTTACTGCTCCCTCGGTGGGAGGTAGACAAGAGATATCAGTCTTGATGGTGGCCACTGATCTTAAGAATCACTTATACCTGTAGGCATTGAGGGAGGCTACTTTCGTTGGAGTCCCATACCACCTTGCAGGTTTCGCCTGCATTTTGAACCTGATCAATGGCTGAGGAAAGGTCCGAAAAGACAGCTGCTGCTTTCTGGACCACTGGCGACTTCAGATACAGCTTCGCAAATGTGACCTTGCTTTTTCGAAATGCTGAAGATGTAGTGTCGCTTCCAGTAAATGCGTGCAAAAATAGCACGTCCTTTAAACCCAGTTGCTGAAGCTCTTGGGACGAGAAGAAAGAATCCTGTGTCTTCCCACGTGCAGCGTGTAGGCTTTATGAAAGTAATGTCCTTACACGCATCAGCATCAGCTTTAGCCATCAAGAGGATTATACGGTCGACATCTTCACCTACAATGCCGACAGCTGTTGTTTTCGACATTTCCACAGCTGTATCCAAGTTGATCCAATTGTGCTCAAGCTTCACCTTAAGTATGTTGATGATGATGTATGTTGATGAGACTGTGCCAGCTCAAAGTTCAGCTGCAAAAAAGCCAAAGTCTCAAATGTTCTTCAGCATGCCAAAATTGCCAGGGGACTCGCCTCAATGGGGTCTCTCACGTTGACTCCGAAGATAAAGAAGAACAAGATGATCATCTGACTGTTTTCCTACTGGGGTCCGACGAATGAAATGAAATAGATAAAATAGAATATGAAAATAGATAAAATATTAAAGTAACAGCGTGCCTACAAAATGAGTATCTGGGATTTATTTAGGCATTCAGTATAGAATAAGTGTACATAAGAGGGGTTGTCAGTTCCATAGAGCTAATGCATTAGTTTTGGAATCACAACTTCCGCAGATGTATTACTTTGCTATGTTAGCCCTTTTTCTCCAGGTACGGGAATCAACACAACATCGAAATGAAACAAATTTGAAACGAAAATGTTATCTAGTTATTTAATTATATATTTTTGAAATTTTATAATGCCAAAAATATACAGCAGGTGGCGACACTATTTTAAAACTTTATCAATTAATAATTAAATAACCGGATGTTATTTTCTTTTCAATTTTGTTTTAAATTGATATTATGATGATTCCCATACCTGGTAAAAATTTGATAACATGACAAAGTAATTTTTTTTGCAAAAGTTGTGATTTCAAAACTAATGTATCTAAACTATGCTCTATGGGACTGACAGTCCCTCTTCGCTCAATACTGAAACTGCTTTAAAATTTGAAGAAAAATAAATAAAAGAGTAAAGTAAAATATATTATTGAAAAGAATTAAATTCTATACCACTGTAGGGTCAATATTTATTGTTTCGGTGCATTATTGAAGAAGTTATACGGTCAAAAAAGAGGAATAAAGTGGGGAGAAAAAATTTCTCCAAAATTACAGACTTTCAAGAGCGGATATCACGAAAACTATACAAGATATTGTTTTATATTATATGACGTGTAGTTTTACGAGAGCTAGATGCATATAGATATAGAAAGTGTAGCAATCGATTGCGCAATCCCCATTCAACGCAATACAAATCCCGCGATTGTGTGATGAATCGGCTTTTCGCCGTTTTCGCAATGCATCACGGGATACTGGCTAGCAAAAAACTGCTTTTGCCGAAGAGTTACATGTAATAAAAATTGCATTTTTAAAATGCTTCTGTTATGAATAAATACTTCATATCTACCAGAAATTATCAAAACATATCCAGTGATAAACTTATGCTAGCAAAACTGGCAAAAAGTTTTAACTAGTTAATATTTAATATATATTTTTTATTAGTCGAATTTATCTCATGGTGCCATCTGGTGGCTTATGGCACGCCATGGGCGAGGCGGGATGTTTCGGCTTGCGAACAGCCTTATGGGATACTGGTGGAAAAGTGGCTTCACCTTTTCCCCTAGGGCAGATCTGCTACTCTTTCTATATCTATGGCTAGATGTGAACTGGCCATAGATATCATAATTAAAGTATTAGATTGGCTGATCACGTGACCTCCAATTCTAACGACGGGACGCGCATGGAGGCTTTTTTGGTGGGCATAATAGCTAGTGTTGCTGCCACTTTAAGGAGAAAAATACTACGAAAAAAATACTATTTAATTCTAAAATTACAAAAAAAATACTAGAAAAGGATTTGAAGTCACTATAAATATTCTAAAATGCAGCTAGTATTTTTACGATATTTTTTTGTAATTTTAGAATTATTCTAAAATACTAATATGCTCTTTAAACTTTATAACTAAACTTTTAACTTAATTTTAGAATTTATTTTAGAATTATTCTAAAATTACAAAAAAAATATCGTAAAAATATTAGCTGCATTTTGGAATATTTTCCAAATATAAATTTTTATAATGGCTCTTGCTAAACAGCCGCACAGCGGCTGTTTAGGACACAGGCTAAACAGCCGAGCAGTGACAACAGCGCCACTTAGGATGAACTATTGTTCGGCATTCAAGCTAAATAGCCGAGCAGCGACAACAGCGCCAATTATGATGAACTATTTCTTGTTCGGCAAAATAACTTTCAAGCTAAATGGCCGAGCAGCGACAACAGCGCCAATTGAAGAGCTTAGTGGAAGAACGTGCTAAGTGACAAAAAGGTGAAAACGAGATAATGAGCTTCAAAGTTTTTAGTTTGCAACTTTTCTGTCATTCACAAAATCACAGTTTTTTTTGCATGATATTTTAGTTTGGTTCTTCAAAATGCTTGGTGGCTTTTGGCTTAGTCGTAATTTATGTCATAACGCGTCATTTAAAAAACGCGCTTGACACCTCATGCACTTGGCACGTTCTTCCTCCGAAGTACTTCAGATTTTGGCCAGTCGCTTAGTGGAAGAACGTGCTAAGTAACATTTTTTAGGTAAATTTGATCCATAAACGTTTCATAATTTCTGTACTAACCTTCCGATTTTCAAAATTCTTTTTCTGTTTGGAAGATAGGACTTCACAGATCTCTTTTATACTTATTAATCGTTTGCCTGTCCGTCCATCATTTTGTCTGTCTGTCCTTCCATATCCCTTTCAATTTCCGATCCAAAGTTCCTGTTTTGAAAATTCTTTTTTTTGGTTCGAAAGTAAAAAATTAGATGACTACAATGTATAGTGTTTGACCACCTGCCTGTACGTCTGCTTTTTTGTTTCTGTCCGTACGTCCTACTACCCCCCCCCCCCCCCAACTTCCTTTGTACCCGTCCAATTTTTAAAGTTATTACTTTCAATTACCTAATATAAAATATAATGTAATAAAATTATTGCGATAGGGATCAATAATCCAAAATGAAGATTTTGTGCTTTCTACACGTTTTGGAGGGTGCTCATTCTAAAAAATTGGTTTTTTTTTTACATTGATCAGTCTGTCTGTCTGAAACTACTTTACAGTTTAAAATAAAAGAGCTACGGACTTCAAATTTAGTACACGGGTTCCTAGTTCCAGTTGAACGTCATAATAAGGTTTTTGAGAAAATTGCGCATGCGCAAGTAGAGGCTGCTATAAACTTTTTTTAGTTTTAAAGGTATTGCTGAACAACAAAAATAGATACAGACTTCTAATTTGATACACGTGTTCCCTGTACTAGTCGGACGTCAAAATAAAGTTTTCTACAATATTGTGCATGTGTAAGGAGTAGCTGCCATAGAACTTTTTAGGTTTGAAAGTTATTGAAAATACTTTATAAGATATATATAACTTTTAAATGAGCGTATTGATATACAGTGTTACACATCCCTAGTTTTTTTTAAGATATCAGTCACCTATCTTATACTTTTTGTTCGTCCGTCTGTCCCTACTATAAGGATTTCTTTGAGTATTTAAGTTAAAAGAAAGTAGGTTATATAAGTTATTTTAGAACTTCTTGCTTAATGTTAGATGAGTAAGTTTTTAATTGAAAATATTTTTTTAAAAATACCATTATCACTGAAATTATAAACTAAATACTTTGAAGAATAATAAGACAAATCAACTTAATAAAAAGTATACAAAAAGATAGTAAAAGATACACAAATGCATTTGAATTTAATAAATATTAAATTTAAAAGACTTATAAAAATAGATTATATTGCAAGATGTAAGTTTTCGCAAAATAAATTTTTAAATAGTTTTTATATAAGAATAATCGAATTTAAAAACAAACTTTGATATTAAAAAAAAGTAAAAATAAGTTGTATGACAAGATATAGATCCTAAGGTTGTTTTCCTTTCTCCTTTTCAATTAAGGGTTTAATCAATTTTAAGAAAGCTACTTTAATTTACAGCATTTCTACAACGGTCGAACATGATCGTTTAAACAATTTATTTTTACAATCGTGATGCATAGTACTTTTTTAAAGTCAGCGATATTTTAATAAATATTAAGAACTTATAACGTTTTATACTTTGTCACTTTATTTTTACATAAATTATTATAAAAATATTTTAGTTTTACATAACAAAGCAATATCTTGATTAAATTTGTACTTACCGTATAAGCTTTTATTTACACTTTCAAGCACAAATTCAGCTTTCCGCTTACTTCTTAATTCCATTTTAATAATTTTAGCAGTTTAGGACATTGCACAAAATGCGTTCGATAGCTTTAGAGATCAAACGTAAAATGGCTTTAAAACGATTTTTGTACCCATAATTCATTTTTTAAACAAACCAGATGCTTTGAATGTTCGGTGCAATGTTGTTTTAACGCGAACTGCGAACTGCCATCTCCCTATGAAGATGGCAGTTCGCAGTTCGCGTTAGCAACACGTCGCGGTGCAACTTTGTTTTAATTATACCATCTGTTCGCTGCTAAATTATCTATGTTTATTACAATAAAAATCAGACGACATTTTATAAAATGTTAAAACCTTTAACTCCGTTTAAATTTAAAATCAAAATGCATTTTTTTCCTTTTTGCTAAATGCACTCAAAACCCAGTTTTACGCAATATAAATTTAATTTCATTGATTATTTTATAATTAAAGTTAATTAGGAAATATTAATTACATTTTGTTGAATTCTTTTTGATTAAAACTACAAAAGAACCATTTGTTTTGCTATTAATGCAAGCGAAAGTCTGAAAATTTTCCGCAAACGTGTCACTTAGCACGTTCTTCCACTAAACGATCGTTCCGGAATCGGGCGATTTCGGTGGAAGAACATGCCAAGGGTCCTTAGCACGTTCTTCCATTGAAAAAGTGACGAAAACGCGTGCACCTACCAACTTCGTATGCGAAAAATATACGAAATCGAATGTTTTCTAAAAAATTGAAAGCTGTTATGTTTAAAGCAGGTAATAGCATGATCATTGACACAAAAATCTCAATTTTTTCAAAAATGTCACTTAGCACGTTCTTCCACTCAGCTCTTCAATTATGATGAACTATTTCTTGTTCGGCAAAATAACTTTCAAGCTAAATGGCCGAGCAGTGACAACAGCGCTACTTATGATGAACTATTGTTCGCAAAATAACAATGAACTATTGAACCTATATTTTAATTTTATATCAAAATCGTCTCTTTTAAAAAATTTTTACGAATTTAATAACCCTCAAAAATACCATTTTGGGTAATTATATTGCTCTGCGCCCCTGAACAATTTCTTTTCTTAAGAAAATAAAAGTTGGTAGATACGATTTTGGTTTGGTCATAAGGTTTGATTAACATTTATTTGGGACTCGGATGGCCTGGTAGGTTGAATCGCTGCCCATTACGCTAACAGCGCTGTACCGGGTGCGGGCTCGATTCTCGTCTTCACCGTAGGTGTACCTTCTCTCTTTGTGTGAGTAAAAATTCTTCCTGTGTCTGTCTTACTTGACGAAGGTTTATTTAAGCAATTCTCTGATAAAGCACACAAACCGGAACCAACCAAAGTTTTTTTTTCACTGGTCACACAACAACAACAACAACGTTGTAATAATATAACTCCGAGAGGCCTATATTCATAATTCATATCGACAAACAGAGCCTGATTTCCGGCAGGGCAAACGGGGCATGTGCCAAGAGAATATTATTGGTTAAAGACTGTGCCAAAACTATAGTTTCCATATAATCCTTGTTATTTTTATAAATTATATCGTGACCTTGTGAATAAAAATTATGATATGATCATTTGATAAGTCTATGATGATGTCATATACTATATGCATGCATTTTTTTTTAAATGTAGATGTTACACTTATATTAAAGATAATTGTTGCGAGTTATTTATTTGTACAAATTTTAAATGAAAAAAATCACTTGTTTAGATATAGTAGCTTTAAAAACCCGGCGTCGCACGGGTGTACCCTTAATAACGCGGTGATTTGTTTTTTTATATAAGCTTTTATTGTATACCAATTGAACCCTTCTCCACTGGTCAGGATACTATAATCTCTTCCCATTCTGATATCAACATTAGGTAAAAAAAAAAAATAGTGGATGGCCGATTGTATCCAAAGCCCTTCTGGGAATTTGTGGGCTTTCTACGGGCTATATGTAGAGAAAATTGACATTTCAGAGAAGTATTCAGCAGATCTATATTAATTATCACCTCTACTGTCATGAGACATTAATAGAAAATCTCACCTAATTCTCCAAAACATGTCTCAATAGTCAATATTATTTCTCGGACTTCCGCAGACATCAAGTCTGTACAGTACATGACAAAAGAAAGAAAACGAAACAGACATGCATCATCTTGTACGGTTGGAAAAGTTTTATAAAGTACAAACTTCTTATTTATGCTTAAATATACATCCATATCTTCATTTCTCACCATTGTAAACATAAATTAAATTCAATTGAAAAATATGATTAGAATCACGTTGAGGAAAACTAATCCGGCATATAAAAAAGTAAGATTTTAAATCGATAAACAAAATAAAATAATGATTTTAAAATAACAAACTTACAAATTAAGTCTACATGCTTTTAAATGTTTACACTTAATTTGTATTTCTGCCGAAATTTCTTTTGACTAGAAAATGAAAAAAAACAAACACTGAGCTTATAATTGACATCTAAGTCTTTTTAGATTCGGCATATTCCCCAAAACTGAGAGGCATTTTTATTTTATTTTTGTGGAACCATCTAGGGTCTAGGCAATCAATTTCGATGCTCAGATTACAATGAATCTGAGTTCTCTGTGAATATAAAGTACTCTAGGCATCTTTTACATGCCATATAATCATATGACATGCGTGCCCACAATTTTCCCATTAAGAAAATCTTACCACTCAGCCGGGGCTCGAACCCGCTGAGTATAAATTCTAATCTTACAACAATGCACATTACTATTCCTATGGAGAAATCAACTAAAGTTTTGCCCCGAATTTCGAAATATCGCTTTTTAAATGACGCCTTCAGTACAAAAGGAATAAGCTACTAAAATTTGCATGGGCGTTGATATGTGACTCAGTCAGTCAGAACTTTGTCCTTCAATCGGATATCAGTGTTTCTCAAACTTTCAGTGTTTGCGGCCCAGTTTCAATTATAATTTTCATCGCGCCCCCACTTGGAATAAAATGTATACAACAATAATGCATTCAGAGTATTTTGGAGTTTGTTTTTAAATTATTATTAAATAATTATTATTGATTATAATTAATTATTATTAAATAATTTAAAACCGGACTACAGACCGGAGCCGAGATTTTTGGCGATATTTTATTTGTGATGAAATTAAGCTACTTGGTCGACATATTCGAGAAATTATAAATCTTGACCCTTCAACTGCAAGGAGCAAATACACATACTTGTCTCACCAAGAAACAGATGTAAAAAAAGTGAAAAATCTGAAAAAAATAAGCGACCAAAAATTGACTAAAATGAAGTACTCATCGGCAATATTATTTATGTATACTAATAACTGAAACTCAAAGTTTGTAAGTATGACCTCATTAGTAGTCCCTAACTACTAGATGCAGAGATTTGCAATTAACACCAAGTCTTTCTAACTGTCCCATGGCAAATGTAACCAGTTTAATTAGAAAAATCTATTGTCTTTCTTTTGTTCACTTACAAGTTTTGATTATTTTAGTCAATGTAAAAAACTTAACATGGGAATCGTAATGTTTAGTTTTTACGGAAACTAAAATCAGTAATTTTGATCAAATTATGAAATTATTTAATCAATCTGATTATAAATTTTAAATATATTTCTAGTCTCGCTCTATTTAATATGTATCTGTTAAAAAATTTGAGGATGAGAATGGGACGTCACGATTTTAATCAGAGCGATGCTACTTATATCACAGCCGTTCCACTTTTTCCCTTAGTCTATTTTTAAAAATATCTGTATTTGAGAACATGGTCTTATTACTGGATAAATTCAATCTAAACAAGCAAATAAAGGCAAAAGGTCTCTGATCAAGCACAAAGCTATATTGAATATTTTTTAAAAACGTTTTTTATAAGAAAAACGTAGATGGCTGACAGAGCTCTATAATTCCACTTTTGAAATTGGTTAGCATGTTTTGTTGTAAAATTATTTATTGAAAATTTAAAAAATATTCAAACAAATTTCAATTTGTATAACACTTGTTAAACATAACTCATTTTACTAATCATAACTATTTTCCAAAACATTTCTCTAAGAATTTTCATTTCATTTCAGTATCTTTAAAACTTTATTCATCAATAACGTTTATTTATCTTAAATCCTTATTCCTCATATCAGATCCTCATGATTTGTGTCTATTTTATAAAGAATGAATAAAATGTTTGTACAGTTCTGTTGCTTATTGTAATGTTTTCTCAATTAAAATACAAAGGAATTTTATAATTCCTATGGCACTTGTGAATTATTCTTGTTGAATAATTCATAGACTTCACGACAAGTAGGGGATGAAAAAACAATTTAGTGATAAATCACTGTTTGAATTTTGGGGACTAAAAACCATGACTTACAATTACTTTCTTAAGTTATCAGGATATTATAATCCTCCCTTACCTATGTCAGCATTATTTTCTTTTAAATTTATGTCCGACTGAATCTCTGCAATTCTATTTATGAAGTATAAATTCCAAAAATCGGCCTGTGATTATACTGTTTGATTATATATAAAGTAAAGGGTGAATTAAAATAATAAACCCTAATTGCTTGCTAAGATGTCTTGTATTATTATAAATCCAGAATTGACAAGAATAGATTAAAAACCATTTATTGTTTACGAAAATTTTACAAGTACATAGAAAATGTGAGACATTAAGCAACTTGTAATGAAAGAAATGCAATTTACAAAAGGTATACAATTCAAATTTACATAACAAGGCTTCGCTGTACAACACAATAGCACAAACATAGCTGCCACTCTACTCCGTCACTGATCACTCCATACATTATGCTACTGGGTTATTTTAACTAATCAGCTTCTACCTACACGAGAACATCACAGACCAGAAGCAATGTTACACTACAGCATTAAACAGAACATTGAGAAAATTTAATTACATTTAAAAATCTTAAAACTATAACTTGGGAATATAAGGTTCAGGTTTATGTACACATATAAGCTTATAAATTTACTGAAAAATGTAATAATCTAACTTCAATAAAAGCTTAAATTTCAATATAAACAAGTGTTATATGGTAACTAATAGCATATTGATAGATGTGCATTATAAAATGTCAATTATTAAATAAACTATTTGGTACTATATGAGGCAAGTTGAAAAAGCCTATCCACCTACATAAAGTTTTTATCATAGATTACTATAAACTGAGCATTTGATAAACATTATTTATAGATTTTCATAACAAGTTAACTTAGGGAGCCTTGGTCCAGAGTGGCCAACCCTCCCTTACGTAGAGTGAACCAAGCCTCCCCACCTAGCCATTTTTTAAAGAATGGCACATGGTGATTTAAAGCCTACTTCATTGCACAAACTTGATAATTTAAATAAAACCTTAATATAAGAGTATTTATAAAATACCACATACTTAAGCTGAACTCAATTGATTCGTCTGAAAAAATCTTACAAATTATGTCTAAAATGTTTACGTTTTGGGATAAGAAACTTTCTTTTTTTTATTTTTTCCTCACTGCTAATAAGTAGCTGAATGAAACTTTGGTGGCTGCCTGCTGACAACAGTAGCTTTAAGTTCCATCTATTGTGAAAATGCTAAAATATTTTTAAATGCTAAAATTTAAAAGTGGGCCAAGCCTCCCTTATGGCCAAGGGTCCCCAGGTTCCCTTACATGGGGAAATGCAAGACAATATTAAGCAACTTATAATAATTTTTATTATGACACACAGCCTACAGGTTTGCACTGTATTACAAGACTTGAGATAGGTACAATTTACAGCTATACCTTACCCGGGAATCGAACCCAGACCCCAGCTTTGCAACTTGCAATGAAAGAAATGCAATTACAAGAGGAATGCAATTCGAATTTACATAACAATGCATCACATGTAACACAATAGCGGCAAACATAGCCGCCACTATTAGTGGATTATTTTAACTAATCAGATCAGCTTCCACCTACAGGAGAACATCGCAGAAGGATTGTTACACTACAGCATTAAACAGAACATTAAAGTGAAAATTATATTTCATATGAACAACAGTGAGAAAATACATTAAAAAATCTTAAAACTATAACTTGGGAATATAAAGTTTAGGTTTATATACACGATGGCTTCACTTTATTTCACGCCAAGCATCTCCATCTTAACTATGTGACAGTATCTGCCATTAGTTGTCACAAAAACCTAAAAAAAAGCAAGGGGGATATGACTACCAAATTTAAATGACATATTTATACTCACAACCTATAAACAGAAAACAATAGAGCAATTTCATAGTATCAAACATGAAAAATTTGCCTGAACCTTCCTCTCAAATTTATACACAGGTATTTAATATTTATGTTTCTATTTTCAATAATATGCTTATGTTATTTACTCGCCACAATGAATAATGGAATTAATTCCTAAAAACCGAACAGCAATGATAAGCCACTGTGATTGGCTAAAAATCTTGTTCGGCAATATAGCGCTGGAGCGGGCTGGAGCTATATTGCCGAGGATTTTGTGCGGCTATAACACAAATATACAACATCTCCCTTTTTTAAAATTAAACTCTTAGCTTAGATTACAATATGAACACTACAATTGAAATCAGCAATATAAAAATTAACATTCAATTACACATTAAAAATACAATTAAAATTACAATGAACATCACAATTTTATGAAACCTGCTGTCTGTCTGGTGTTCTTACAACCCGACCATATCTAGTGACAACATTGAGCTAGAAGGGAAACTGGAGTGTAGTGTCAGCGAGCTGAAAACCCACTCACACCCTTTTAAGCGAACCGGGCAGAAAAGGACTATTTTCCCTACACTTGTATGCAATGTTTGCATGAGACCCCTCTATCATATTGACTTGGGCTCCTCAATGTATTTTAACATTTTTAGTTCGAAAGAATTAACTTTCGTTAACTTTAAATTCCAACTTTTTTAAGAAATAACCATGTGGATCACTAACTAAGAACCAGCGAAGACGAACCCAACAGCGAAATAGGCAAGTTTCTAGATTTTCTGCCCGGTTCGTTTCTGCTGCAGTGCCGTGTATTCCTTCGCGTTTCGTCATTGGACCGGCTCGTTTGCTGCCCTGTTCAGTGAATCACACACCTCACACCAGTTTTCCTTCTAGCTCAATGAGTGACAATTTGTTTAGGTGGAGCGTTCATACTAACAGTCTCTTTAACACTACAATCAGGAAAAGTTTGGACATCATCATTTACATGAAAATTTGGGCTGTTTTCAGATGGTCTCAAATGCACCCGATTTCTTCTTAAGATATTATTTGTTTTATATTTTATGACGTGCTAGTTTTACGAGAGCTAGGCAAGGGCGGATTAGAGGGGGGCGACTGCCCCCCCCGAGACCCAAGATTTTTTAATGCGTAATATATCGAGCTACATATCACGAAATATGACCAGGGGAGGAGAGTAGTTAAAAAATTGTCACGTTATTAAAAGACGCCGCCCCCCCCATCAAGAAATTAAGACCCCCTCTCCCCCCCCTTAATAAAAATTCCAACCAATGTCAGTGGGAAATGTGCCCTTTTCTTCCTCATCGTCTGCTGGAATTCGGTCCTCCGAAAGGGAGAATTTAAACAGACACGGGGAATTGGGAAGTATTTACTTCTACTCGGCGGGCGTTGATGTTTTGAATGTTCTTGGAAAAAGTTTTCCCTCGATTTCAGTACTTCGGATTGGGGGGAGGGTTTTTTTTCTAGGGGGGGGGGGGCGTTATTCGTGCGATAAAATTGGATTAAGCACTGCCAACAAAATTGTGTAACAATACCATGATTTTTTTTATAACATTACAACAATTCTGAAATATATCAAATGGTCCCAACGAAAACCCTATCGTCAATGTATTTTATTCTTGACCCCTTGATGGAAATCCTTTTCACTTAATAATTTGTCCGACTCTTCGAAATAAAGGTGATTTTAAAAAGTAATAATAATATAATATACTTCAGACGCTTAAACTGGGTTAAAGAACATATTGATACTTTTTAAAGAACGGGAAAATGGTTTAGTCCATGCATGACCATGTCCAATTATTCCTTTCTTATATTCAAAAGAGGGTTAAAACAAAGATTGTTAAGTCTTCTAAATCTTTTATTATGGGAAGGAAAATGGCAAAAGATGATATAAGAGCGGAAACTTGATGTAAGGATATATCCGCGTGACCCTTCATTCGATTTGTGTGCAAAAAATAACAAATCCGAATATGCGATTAAAACTTCTAGTAAAAATGGATTTTTTTCTGAGAAGTCTATATGTATGTTTTCGAAGGTCATAAATTTGAATATGAGGTTAGATACTTCGAAAAATGTGAGCTTGTATAATTCTAAGAAAAAAATTCCACATAATAATTTGGTTATGGTATTTTTTTCGTCAGATTTGTTTTAACTACGCATTTTTTAAAGTGGAAAACTTAAATTTCTTTTCAAAATCTCCAAAACCATATTCGTGTATACATTTTGAACACAATACATATTTTTTTTATACAACGGGCATTTTGAAATTGATGAATGAAAATTCTGCACATATGAAATTGTTAAATTTCATTATTAGTAAAAAACACCCTAATTTGTAATACATAAAATAAGTCATTTAAACTTCAAAACTTAATTATTGAATATTATATTATTGTTCAATTTCATTATAACTTTTTAAAAAATGTCTATCATGTACTGTACAGAGATTACATATGTTGATTGTGGAGTTACCACACGGCCCTTATCCATGTATGATCTTAATACTATTTTTATGACTTAAAACTACTAATACTTTTGTAATACTGCTTTTTGTCTATGTAAAATACATAATTGAATAAGAAAAACGAGCTTAGTTACCTGAGCTATTATTTAAAATGAATTTATTTTGTTAACGCGTTTTTTCTTGAATAAGTTTTGGATGTAGTATATTTTAAAGATATACAGTAAACTCCCGATAATCCGCGGGTGGATTATCCGAGGGTGGATTATCCGAGGGCCCCTGTCCCCCTTTCCCCCCTGCAAAAATAATAATTTAACTAAACGCAGACAAATGAAATTTATTTGTTTCAAAACTTGTTGGAAGAATGTATTCCAAGAACAACGAATCCCTTTGAACACATTCAAAAACGATAAATACATTTTAAGAACGAAGAATGCATTATAAGAACAAAGAATGCATTAAAAAATGAGAATGATCATGGTGAACTTGGTGTGTGCTAAAATGTGTTCGGCCAGGTGCACATCACGTGCAGATTTTTTAAAAAAGCGTCACTTATAAAAGAGACTGCTCGCAATTTCAATTCAACTGCTTTGCGTGATTTTGACAGTAACGAAATGAGTGAGAAACGAAAATAAGTTGTGATCAGGAGCCAGAAGACAATATATTGAAGAATAAAGTAAGTCATGAAAAAGCTCTTTCTAACATAAGCGAATTGATCAAATTAAACAGTTTACTAAAGATTGCATATTTTAATATACCCATTCCATTGAGAACAAAAATAATCGGCGGCGAAAGTGTTCTATCAATCTTTAGTTGACAAAAATTCAATTTGTTCTAGGAAGTGTGAGAATGTCAATAATTTGTAAGCTTATGTATATTTTAAAAAAAGAATGCTTACATTTGAAATTTAGTTCTAAATTAAATAAATGTAAGGTTATTAGTCTAATTAGTAATTAATAATTTTTAACTAGTAATTAATAATTTTTAACTAGTAATTAATAATTTTTAACTAGTAATTAATAATTTTTAACTAGTAATTAAATTTATTTAGTATTTAAATTCATCCACAACTAGTAATTAATGTAATTACGGGTAAATAGATACTGCTAGAATAATTAATAATATAAATTGATGAGGCGCCAAAGCTAATTTATGAGGGCGTCTAAAAATGAACAGTTTTAAGAAAATCCCCCCCCCCCCCCCCCCGGTTTTGCTGACCGCCCCCTCCGACAAAATTGTATTAATCCGCCACTGGAGCTAGGTAAGGTAAGGTAAGGTAATCGTTTTCCGGCTGCCTATTTCTAGCCTCCTTTAGGAGCTTTAACACAGCCAATAACGCCTCGTATTTTAGAACCCTGGTCAAGTGACGAGGTCGACACCTGAGCGGGCACCCAACGGAACTTCGAGCGACATCGTACGCTAACGCCGTCGGGACTTTGGACTGCACAGATTTAACGAGCACGTCTGTCCCTGTGTACTCGGGCCCATCCGTGATGAGGATTTTCTACTATTTCCAGCACATATCCGATTTATAGGATGACTGGCAGTAAGTGGGATTCGAACCCCCGCACTGATGCCTTAACCACTCGGCCACGGACGGGGGCCGTGAGCTAGATGTGAACTGACCTGACTTTATTATCAACGGTATGCTATGTCCTCACTACGACATCAAACGCCACAAAGGCAACAAATGCCACAAAATTTGGCAACCGCCAAGGGCCCCAAGCAATGAAATAGCATGGGGGCTGACTCTGCCAAGTCGCCAAGTAATGTTGCATTTGTTGCCTTTGTGGCATTTGTGGCGTAGTCAGGACATAGCCTTACGAATGCAGTTAACAAACATAACACAGTTACAGTTATAACACAAATATACAACAAATATTAAAACACTTGAGGGGTGAAACTTGTAGCAAATTTAATCAGATTTCATTTTGAGTATTACAATTATATCAGTAGGACGCATAGTTTTCGAGATACAAGCAAAAAACCGAAAAATGGGACATTCAACCCCCCCTCTCCCCTTCGGCTCAGGGGCTAGGGGCGGTGACTTTTGATATGTTCACCTCCTAACTAGTCCACACTAAGTTACAAAGTCAAAAATTGTGTTCCAAAACTTTCCCTCTATAACTGTTCGTTGCCTGGACTAATAAGGCAGTTCGCAAGCCAAAACATGCCGCTCGCAACTTCAAAATACCTACTCAGTAGTCAGTTCGTCCATCGCGACGAAGTAAAGCACTCTGATTGGGCAGTTCTCAAGTAACATTTCGACGTCGAATTTGGTAATTTATCACGTTTTGGCAATTTGTATTGAAATTTGACGATTTCCTGAAAATTTTTCTGGTACAAACATTGGTCATCTACGTCAAATTAAAAATATAAACTCGATTTTAAATAATTGTCCTCCTTTTCCATTCGATTTTCAATTTATTTTTTATAATTTCTGTTAGTTACAAGTTATCAATTTTTCATAAAAAATCGTATCTAACATTTTTTATTGAGTTTCTTTTTCTTAAAAAAAAATCTTAAACTAAAATAGTTCCCTCAATAATTAAGAAGAAATACTAACACACATATTTTTTTAAAAATAAAACTAAATCGTTTCCAGGGGTTTAATAATTATGTATTGGTTTAATTAAAGGACATTTAGCGACTATAATGTGACGAAAAATTTAATTATTTAAAATTTTATTTGCTTAAGTTAAAATATTTTTATGAAACAAATTCGTGTTGTATATCAAATTAAAACTATTAAATCACCTTTAAAAATAGGTATTCAATTCACAATGGAATTCTAATTTTTCATTTTGAGAACTTGATTAAGTTATGGCAGTAAATTTGAATTATTCATAACATTTCATTTTATAGTTAATTCTTATAATCTAACTAATCACAGATCAATAACTGCCTTTTATTTAAATGATACTTCATTTATTTAAAACTAGGGGGCACGCCCCCTTCTCGCTATCGCTCGCCAACCCAAGGGAGCTGCTTGCGCAGTTCCCTTTGGATCGCTTCGCGATCCAGGCTCGCTTCGCTCGCTCACCGTTCATTGAAATATTTTAGAACATTTAGCCTTAAGGGTTAACCTTAAGGAACATGTCCAGCAATTTTTTCGCCAAATTCGTATTATGGCAGCCATTGGCTACAAAAATCACCAAAGATTGTACTTTAAGCGAATAACTATCAAATAGTTCAGTTTTTTTCTATGTATATCCTGTTTGCATTAGAGAATTTATTTTGCTACTTTGTTTATAAGTTGATCCTGTCCATTTCTATCATCGTTAAGAATTCTTAAATCGAATTAATATATTTAAAATATTATTAATCATTAAATTAACTCATTTCTTAAATTTTTTTGGGCACATTGTTTTTGAACTTGCAGCAAACTGTTGAGTTCTGATTTTTAAATATCGCTACGATCTACGATCGCAAATGCCACGATAATTTTTAATAAGGAAATCTTTCATGTTCTCTCAGCAGACATTTTCAGTTTTGAGCAGAATTACAAGTAATTATTTGTTGTCATTTCACAGACTTGGCAAACGCACGGTTTGTTGTCATTTCGACTTGGCGACATTTTTCGACTGGCACCAAATCCGGACATGGTCTTTTAGGTTAATCGCCTTTAGTATCCTTTTAAAATAATTACAAATTAATGCTTATAAATTAATGGTTATTATTGAGAAAATATTTCGCTGCTTGACTAAGATCCATTTGTAAATAAATTGGAAACCGTGGTAGCCGTCAACTCTTAGAAACTATATTTAAAACCAATTTGAATTTTTCCTATTTTATTAACAATTATGTTTGGTAGTTCAGTCAATCTAAATTATAATTTAAATTTTCAAACATTAAACGTCCCTAATATTATGCATGTTAAAATTTAAACTTACTGATTCTATCCTAAAGGTTTTTTTTAAAAACTAATAACGAATCTTATATAACGCTTAGAGTAAATCAAAATCAACTTCTCTTTACCGTAGTCGAAAGTGTAAACAAACTCGATTGTGTCGCCATTGTAGAGTTAGAAATATAAGGAAATTTGGGAGCCGTATAAGAGAATTATATATATATAGATGTTTTTCTACAGTATCGAACTATGTTTTGTGCATAATATTTATAGTTATTTTTCACTTTTTCAAGCCATTCCTGAAGGAACGCTTTTTTGTTGTTTTCAGGTGGCCATTTTGAAATTAGTAGTATTTTTGTTCCTTTCGATTGTTGCCATTCCAGAGATAGAAATATAAGGAAATTTGGGCGCCGTATAAGATTATTATATATATAGATACCTTTTTAAACCTTACTGCAAAATACCCCTATACAAAATACAAATTCCACGGAAGGAGAAATAGAATATCGCTAGTTCTAAGCCACC
Organism: Oedothorax gibbosus; assembly: GCA_019343175.1. Classification (NCBI taxonomy): domain Eukaryota; kingdom Metazoa; phylum Arthropoda; class Arachnida; order Araneae; family Linyphiidae; genus Oedothorax; species Oedothorax gibbosus. The sequence goes on along the minus strand of JAFNEN010000333.1, from coordinate 473,806 downwards.
AGATGGCACCATCAGATAAATTCGACTAATAAAAAATATATATTAAATATTAACTAGTTAAAACTTTTTGCCAATTTTGCTCTAGCTTAAGTTTATCACTGGATATTTTTTGATAATTTCTGGTAGATATATGAGGTATTTATTCATAAAAGAAGCATTTTAAAAATTTAATTTTTATTGCATGTAACTCTTCGGCAAAAGCAGTTTTTTGCCAACCAGTATCCCGTGATGCATTGCGAAAACGGCTTCATCTTTATCACACAATCGCGGGATTTGCATTGTGTACGGGGATTGCACAATCGATGGGCCTGCAACTCTTCCTATATATATATTTTTATCACAAAATTTACATGACGGATATTGCCATTGTGTACGGTTCAGCTTGCTCCCTAACAAATCGATATTTGGCACTGATTTTCAAACTCTTCTTCATATATATATCAATATGTTTTCGCTCACAGAAATCTAATAGTACGGTAGCCTTTCGCGTATCAAGCTTTCTCTCTCTCTAACAAAACAATCAATTTCAATCTTTTCAAATCTTCTTCAAGTTCAATCAAAGTTCTTCAAATCTTTTTTCAATCAAGCTTTCTAACAAAAAAAAGGAAGGAATATTTTTGGAAGGTTAGAATGAAGTTGAAAGAGCTGGAGCTGCATGAGGGCTATTGGACTGGACGATATTTTACTGAAATAGATATTGAGGTAAAGAATTATACGAGCTGAAAATATTAACAAATGAAGAAAAAATTAGAATTCTAATTAAACACTTTTATAGCATTCCATTGTATAAAAATGCAGATCTACATTATATAAAAAAAATACATTTTCCTCTTGAGGATGTGAATATCCTACAAAACATTAGTCTCAGTGAAATTATGAAATATCTAGCATAAATATATTTCGGTAACAGATAAATTTTTTAAAAGCTAGTTATACAGTCAAACTCTGTTACAACGACTGCGTTATATTGCAATAAATGCTCAGAAATTTGAATTTCTCATAGACTTTAATGTTATAATATGTTGCTTATGATGAGAATTTAAAACTAAATCCTTGGTTTTACTAAAAATACAGTTTATGTGATATCCAAAATGTCTTCTTAAAGAAAAAAAAAAATTCTTTTCACTTTCACTAGTTAAATTTATTTTAGTCATTAAACGATGCAAAAAGTCACTAAATTCGAAATTTATTTCCAGTAAAAATTCATTCAAAAGATGTCATTTTATAACTTCCGTTAATAATATACGTATATAATATGTATTTTACACGATTTCCTAATTTAATATATTCAATCTTGCTTATAACGTTACTCGTTTATAACACCATAAAGCTTGCAGTCCCTTGAATGAGGCTATAACCGGGTTATACTGTATTGCGAACTTTCATGGCAACTTATGAACATACATTATATGACTTTGAACTTGGAGTAGGGGTAGAAAGAAAAGTCCAGTTTCTAAGGAACTATTGTTTAGGAAACTTCTTATAACAAGTCAAAACAATGAATTCAAAACTAATTAAACATTTGTCAAAAATTTATTTCACTTTTGCACAGAGCTACAATTTGATTCAGGTAAAAAGTATCTTGTAAACAACAAGGAACAATCATAAAATTGTAACTGGTACATAAGTGGTACAAAATTTCAGTAATATATAAAATGAAACTATAAATAAAAACCACTAAGGTTTACATGAAATAAAAATACTTAAAAATAGCTTTACTGGAATCTGAGATGAAATACTTTACATGCTTATTACAAATATGACTATGCTACACAGCATGGATTTGTGATGGACATAAGTTTATAAGAAATAGCATATTTAAAAGTAAAAAAGATAAAAGTTTCTTCTAATATTTCTATGTTAACAAGTGAAATTTATTGTTCACCAAAATAGTTTAAAAAATGTCTATTCAACACCGAGTAATTTACATATGTTGACAAATACAAATTAAATATAATTAAAACAAAGATGACAATCAGAGAAACATTCTTAGCATAGTTATAGAACCAAGAAATAACATGTAAAACTACATGAATCCAAAGAAATTAAAAAAATATATGGATAATAATAATGGAAAGAAAACTAATATTTTTTAATCCTGTGCAAAAAATCCACTTATTTTAATCAATATCTGTGCCAAAGTAGTTTTTAAACCTGCGCACAAAGAATACTTATAAGAACAATTGCATAGAAGTAACTTTCCCACAATGTTTCATGTTCAAAATACAAGACACACATATCAAACAACTATTTCTCCCAGTTTACGAAAAGGTTAATTTACCACATGTTTCATACAGTATATTTTTTTATAATCATGTAAAAAAAAAGGTTTAGTGGGTGAAACAGCGCGAAAAAGTTTTTTTATGCACTAATACAAGTAATTTTCCTACTCAGGTTTAAAAAACAACAACTTAAAAGTTTTACTTTAGGCACAATTTATTGATTTTAAAGGGGATTTTTTTTTGCACAGGATTATTAAACCTATATTTTTACACATTATAAAAAAAAGTATGAAACAAGGTAAACTAAACTGTTTGAAACTAGGGGAAATAATTATGAGACTGGCATGTGTCACACTTGTCAAATCAATTATTTAAATCATTAAAATAAGGAAACTCAACCCATTATTTAAAATAACTAAACATTTCTACAACTATGATATTACAGCACACAAAAAATATAATAATTGTACTTGGAAAAGTAATACTGTACATCCATCCCAAAGACCACACAGATGAGTAAATGATACTTATGCATTAAATAAAATATTTATATAGCTTATGTTCAAATAGAGGTCATGTAAAATGTTACTTTCATCTCAGATTCAGCAGGTACAATAAAGGATAGACAGAAATATCAAATAAAAATATATACACTATATATTTGAAACAGTACGCAAAATAACATCTCTAAATACCAACCATTATATCTAGAAAATGCACACTTTCACAAATTCCAGGCATAGTTTCATCTTCGCAAAATAGAATTCGAAATGTTTTAAAATCACAGTGCTCTTCGCTTAACAATTCGGTAGATTCACTCGCCTAGATAAAACACTTTGTTTACACTCTGTACAGTTAGTCCAAGAGACAGTTAACCAATTTTTTTTTGTGAAAAAAATAAAAAGGTGTTATTATTGTTAAGAGTAAGAATAAGCAAAGTTTGCAAACACTTTCTGCAAAGCAGTAGAAAAACCAAAGTTTTCATTGATTTAGTATTACAGTTGGCAGTTTTTTGACATACCTCCCCCATTTATATTTGCAGAACAGCTTTTTAACCTGAAATTTTTGGGAACATTTGTACTCTTTGGATCTGTTGTCTAGACATTAATTAAAATAACAAATTATAAAAAAAAGACCAACAATCAACATGGAAAAAGTTATTCAAAACATGGTAAAAAGACAAGGACAGTAGGTGGCAAAACTTACTTTGCATTTTAAAAAAAATAATAAAGTAAAACTTACAACCATTTCAGGTGCACACTAAACTATATGAACTAATTACACTATGATATTGATAGCAAAAAAATTGTGAACTGCAATACTAAATCAAGCAACATTCATACATTTTTCCCTGCAGTGTCTAACTGGCAAGTAATGTAAGTTTTTCTCATATCTCCTGCCATATATGCACACTGTATTTGTTAAAAGGTCACTCACTACCTTTTGGACTAAATGACCAATGATGACTTCATAATAACTATAAAAAAAACGAGTGTCGCCTTTTGTCCTGAACATAACAGCGATTACACACACTCTCCATTAGAGTGATTATACACATTTAAAATATGGGGAAACGCCACGATTTTAGAAACTAAATGAGTCTTTTTACAGAGTAAGATGAAGAAATGAGAAAACACATGTACATATGCTGATATGAAGCTCCAAATGACATTGCAAATGCGACAAACCTACAAAAAAAATGGACACCTATACCTGTGCTCAGAGCTCAGGATACAAATATGAGAGGTGAAAAGATGAGTGCATATTTTGTTTTTAACTGTGGGGGGTGTCGTCTTCAACAAAGTCCCTGGCTTCTTCTTGACTCACGGCTTCAATGTGACTCACCTGAAAATGGGGAAATGTAAGGTTAGTTAATCGCAGGGATTGGAGTAAGGGGTTATTTTTTCCCCGGCAACGCCAAATAACGGCGTTAGATTTTTAAGAAAGTACACTTTTAATTCTGTTCTTCTAAATATTTTTAAAAATTCCTTTACTTCCCACACCGCACTTCACAGATCTTTTTGGTAGCCTGGCATTCATTTTTAACTTAGCTTCTTGCCTGATTGTCATTATTTTTTAAAATCTTGGATCTCTATGAAAAACGATAAGATGGTTAAGTTGTTGATTTGTTATAATTTGAAATGTCTAAAAGTAACTGTAATTCGTTACTTTTCATATTAAGTAGCTAACAGAGTTACTTTTTAAAGATATCTTTCCAATTCCTGATTGATCGTTTCTGGGTTATCTATTTTCGTGAGGAACTTACACAGCCAATTATGTCTAGCAGGGATTGGAGTAACGCGTTACTTGTAACAGTTACTTTTTTTGGGTAACATCGTGTAACACTGTTACATTTTTCAGAAAGTAACTGTAACTTAGTTACTTTTAGCGGTAACGAAGTAACGAAAAATGTCGTTACTTTTCCGTTACTTTACGAAGGCTGCAGATGCCAATTTTAAAATTAGATTCCTAAGAGAGAGAATGAAACATTTCGCATTCCCGAAATAAGAGCTTTTCTTGGGATGGTAAAAGTAAAGAATATAATAGAATTATCCACTATGGCTGCTAAAGGCGTGACGGCGGCTTTCAGACAGAATTGTAGCAGTACGAATGTTTTTCCTTGTCTGTTTAGCTTTCTAAGTATCACATTATAAGCCCCGCACAATTACAGGCCTCTACGGAAAAGAAGGGTTTTCAAATAAATCACGCTAACTGCCAAGCATGTTGGATCCCTCAGTCGAAACCCCTTTGCGTCCCCCTGCCTGAATGGGTTCTACTACAACAATGACCAAGTCCTTCCTCTCGAAGAGGGGTGGGGAGGGGTTCATTCTTGAGATACCCCTATTTCTGTCAGTACCTACCCGAGTGTTTACAGATGGACTCGTATCAGGGTAAAGGATTAAAATTAAATATAAAAAAATGTTTATTAATTATAATTTCAGTGTTTTGCTTGAGCTTATGTTTCGTTTATCGTGGTTCTCTTTGAAAAATAGTAAGATGGCTAAATTTCAATTTTTCTTATAACTTGAAATTTCGAAAAGTAACTGTGATTCGTTACTTTTTTTAAAAGTAACTGTAACAGAGTTACTTTTTAAAAGTAACTTTCCAACCCCTGATGTCTAGAAATTTAGAACCCTGGTCAAGTGACGAGGTCGACACTTCAGCGGCACTACTTAAAGGAACTTCGAGCGCCATGGTACGCTAAAGCCATCAGTACTGTCGATTTTACAGATTCAACAAGCATGTCTGTCCCTGTGTACTCAGGGACCCCTTGATCTTTTAGGATTTTTTTTCAGCAAAAATGTTTAATATCGCTGTAATACAAACAGAGAACCTTCTTGGTGAAAAACCGGTCAATTATCGTCCTCGGGCACGAGGGCCCAAATGGAGAAAGCAGGCCTCAGAACTAGGAATGCTCTAAAAAAAGTAGACAAAAGATACTTTCAAATAAAAAATAGAGACTAAAAGTAGACTATAGTAATCAGCGTTTTGCAAACCATTTCAGCAAAAAAAAACTTTAATCAGAAATCGCAATTAACGACACCTTGAAAATTCATAAATTACGAATTTATAAAACGTAAAACTAAACATCAGTAATGTGTAATGTAGCGAATTTACGGAAATTGGCTAATACAGTTCAGAACCAAACACAAATAATGTTCCATAATCCGGACACTTTTGAATTTTGGCGAGATTCAGATTTTTTTTTAAAACTTAAACCTGTCTAAAATCAAAAACCACAATATAAGCCGAAGAAGAAAAAATGGCAAAAAAAATCAAGTTCTTCTTATTATACCTAACAAGGTCACATAACTCACGAACACTTGATCAGCCGAAAATACGATGGTTGGTCGGCCTTGGCCTGAACCGGAGTTACAAAAGTAACGAGACGCTCTTCCGATCAGCATAGGCAAAAAAAATGTCAATCATTACGAAGCAATGCGACCTCATCGGTGGATTTCATGAAAAATACTAGGCAACAAAATAAGCAAATCGGGAAGCATTATTGGATTGTACTGGCCGGTAACTGATATTCGAAGACATCTTAGTGTAATCAAATCGAAATTGATCTTCAAATTTTAATTGAATTTTTATATTTATTTTTAAAATTTATTATTTAAACTTGTTGTTTGTACTGCAATTCAAAACTTTGAAGTCAATAAATCACTTATCCTTACAAATAGACAAATTGCAACAAAACTCAAAGATCGCTTAATCATGAAACCTTGAATATCGACAAATCAAAAAATCCTTCAATTCAAATATCAGTAAAAACGACAAAATCACAAATAAGCAATATTTAAATCGTGTAACTGAAAATGTGTAAATCATGCGTCTTCTAAAATCGGAAAATTGAAGACTCTTGAAAATAAACAAACCAAAAAATTAGCATATCACATAATCTTAAATTACGCCCAAATAATAAATCTAGGCAAACTGCAAAGACGGAAAATCGAGAATCTTTGAAAATCAGCAAACAAACGGAGAACCATAAAAACCTACATAACAAATAACTTTTAAAAATTCGAGCAATTAATTCAAAATTATAAATCTTAAGAGAAAACGACAAATCTTGTAACTTTGAAGGAATTGGACATTTGCAGAAAAATAGAGAACTCTTGAAACCAGCAAATCTGAAATTTACAATGGGGGAATTTTTTTTTTAATTGGCTGATCGCAAAGCCTCGAAATAAACGATACAAAAAGCTTATCTTCATAAATCTATATGATTCAATCTTGCAGAAAGTGGCGAAATTTCCGGCGCACACCAGAATTTTAACAAATTCAAGCATAATTCCCGATTTTCCCTGCGCTAAAAAATCCAAGTACAATTCCTGACTTTCCAGATTTTACCCGATGGCTGGACACGGATGTCATTACGAGAACCCGTTGAAAAATACAAAACAAAACGCTGTAATACCGCAGCTTTGAGTCGTAACATCACCGCTAGAAAATTGAAAGAAATGTAATTGCATGAGAGAAAAAAGTTCTTAATTTGAAAACAATGTTCTTGTGAAATCTCGGCGAAAGTTAGCCGCGCTGGTGAAAAAAAGAGACTTTAGAGACTTTGGCCTGAAAAAAGATACTTTTAGAGACGGTTAAAATAATAGATACTAATAGCTAGAAAAGAGACTAGTTCCGAGGCCTGAGAAAGGTAAATGAGTTTTTAACAGTAAACATGGGAGGAAATTTTCATAAATGAAATTCTGACAATTAGTTTCATATAAAGTGTAGAAATTCTTATAAAACAACCATCATTTGCAAAGATCTCAGTAATTGATTATGCTCCCCATTCAAATGTGTAAGTTTAAAATCAAATTTTTGACAAATTTTGTAATAATGACACACTGAGGTTAATTACACAGGAGATTCTTTTAAGAGTTTAAATATTGGGATTAATTTTAAATTATTGATTTTTATGAGTTTTAATACAACCCTACCTTGTTTCTGAACTTCACACCATAAAACTTGTCTGCTTTTTCTAACAGTTCTGGCCGGAAAGTGGTTGTGATGAACTGGGCCTGATCACAGAGCTCATGGATCATATCTGAAATAAGAAATTGATACAATTAAAGCTCGTTTTTTGCAAAACTATAGAATTTTCACTTTTTCCAAACTAATGCTCCCTAAATACACTTGTCTACAAGTAGTTTTTTTTATAAGACTTCATGAAACCATTAAAAGCTTAATATTTGTCTAACAATTGGAATACTTTTTATTACCTACAGCTGCTCAAAATATGAAAGTAAATAGAGAAAAATTAACTTAAAAAGATGAAAAACCTACAATGACTTAGGCCACCTTTTAAAAAAAAAAGCTTCTGAGCTTTATACCTGGATTTTCACATATACACAAGTCGTTCTAGCAATAGCTCTATTTTAAACATTTAATAGTAGCTATATAAAACTTTTGTTTACTATTTAAATGTACCTATAACGTGCCATAATACAAATAAAGAACTAGCCTGAAACAGCTTTTCTGTGCTGAGCGTCAAGGGCTTGATCAATTTCATCAAAGAGGTAGAATGGGGCTGGATCACACTTTTGGATGGCGAAGATCAAAGCAAGAGCGACCAGAGATTTCTGACCACCCGAGAGCTGCTGCATTTCTTTCATCTCTCCAGACTTGCCAGTGAAAGAAACCTGTAGAAATATACATTGTTTAGATAAATAAACACTAACAATGCTCATCAAATATACTAATGAATAGTAATTACAGTTGGTAGCAGCACTTTTTTAAGGAACTAAGTAACTATGACAATATAAATGATTTTAAGATTTTAGAATACGTCTTATCGAGTTCCTGTTCAATCCTTCAAGCATTTGAAAAAAAATTCAAAATAAACCAAAACAATAAATTAAAAAAATATTTGATTGTTTTGCTCTTAAAAATGATTAAATTATTGAAAAGCATATTTGTTTTTAGTGCAATTATCAATGTATTAATTTACAAAAAAAAAAATCTAATAAAAAATTCAAAAGATAACATGTTAAGAACTTTATAAGCAATTCATTATTGTTAAAAACACTGTAATTGGGTTTAACTGCATTAGCATTGAATAAATTATTAAATTATATACTAAACCAACTACTTCGATGCAAGTGATTTTAATATTAAAAAAGAGAGAACTTACCCTAATTCCAACTCCAACAAACTGCTCAACTGATTTAGCATGAGCACCCTAAAATTAGATAAGGAACACATATGCTTGAATTCACTAATTTGAATATTTAAATACTTTACAGAATTCCTAATTACAAAGTTAACTACAATTTAGTTTTTCAAACTAAATTTTGAGTACTTACTACTGGAAATATTACTAAATAAAGATAGTTTAAGGAATATTTTGGGTTCATATCATAAAAAAAATTATGTGGACTTAATTCAAGTCTACAAAACAGCAAATTGTAAGATAGTAGCTTATAAAGGTAAATGATTTTTTAAAAAAACCTTTCGATATATATTTACCGTTGAACCACTTTCATCATTTTCAGTTTTCATAACCAGAGTAGCATGGCCTTGGGGGACTAATTTTTTAAAAACCTCACTAAAATACTTGGACACTTGTTTGAAAGTTAACTGTATAGCTTCATACTTTCGAAGTTCAAGGACGTTCATCAGCTCCATAATGGACTATAAAGAGAGAAATAAGAATTAAAAATCAAATATTATAATAATAATTAAAAAAAGCTTAAGAGCAAAAAAAAAAAAAAAGTCTTACAGTGTAGCCACGATCCAACTCCCCTTTACGATTGACAAGCTTTTCTTTCTGCTCAGAGAAACTTATAAACTGATCTAAAGCTTTTTTGTTGACATGGCTGTATTTCTTGAGCTCATGGTTACATTGCTCCAATTTTTTATATAACTGAAAGATGCAGAGTAGAATTAATAATTATTTTTATGAAGTCAAACTAATAGATCATTCAATTACATCAACACATATATCAACTGAATTACATTACATGAAGTTATCATAGTCATAGAATTAAGAAGATCGCTTTGTAGTAAGCCTAAACAAATGCTTTCGTCCAACTATTTGGCGCCATTCCAAAGTGGAGTTTGTATAGGATTACTACATTGACTTGGCAATTTCTGACTCTCTACTAAAAACTATAATAACAACACATTTTTCATACCTGTGAAGAAAATTACAACCATTTTATGCAAATTTAGATCTTGTGCTAACAACCCACAACTATGCAAAAATAAATAACTTTGTAAACATTAATTACCATATTTTAAGAAATAAAATGATGCCTTTCGGCATGAACTTAACATTGAGTGAGCGGTTCGTTTAGGCTTACTATGGTTGCTTGGGGACTTTTTGATGGCTTCACATTTATTCAGGCCAAGCATCTCCATCTTTTTCATTACTCTGCCACTCTGTATACACAGATGATATACCAAATAAAGAAATACCAGAAAATATCCAATTATCAGGATTAATAACCTTGTTTATAGAGCAAAATTACCTATAAATTTTGAATTATAAAAGCTGGAAGAGGAATCAAATTAATTTTAAAAGAATAAAATATCTGAACTAGATGAGATTCGGCTGAAAATTTACCTGCTTGAAACTAAGGTTTTGATATTTTTCAAATGCATCAGATGGAAGTGAACCAAGCTCTCTGATTTTTCGAGTAAATTCTTCTTTCTAAAAGTAAAGGATACATAAATTAGACACAAAATTATATAAACAGAAAGAACCCTTTAATAAAACAAATTCAAAACCCATACCATTATTTGAGTTTGAATTCAACAGAAAGTCATGAAAAACTAATATGCACAGTTTTGAAAGCTTTTAATCCACTGACGGATACATAATTTGGCTGATGTGCCCAGTAGCAGAACTTTCTGAATGTGGCTGCAGCATGATGTTTTAAGGAAAAAAAATTGGCTGCAGGGAATAAGGACCCCCTCCCGCGACATTATCAAAAGATTTACCGTACACCGGCAAGGGGCTGTTAAATTAATGCTTAAATTTTTAAGTTTAATTAATATAGTACAATCATGACATAACATATTCGGGACGGGAAGCCATTAGCACCAGCTAGTGCACTGCGCAGCAGGGATCAACCTGGGTAAAAAAAATGCTAAATTGTAGAAAAAAGCTGTAGCAAAATGCCAAAGAAAAATTAACTTCTTATAAATCAATCTTTGTGTAGCAGTTATTTCATTTTGTTTAGCAGTATAGCTTAACAACACAATAATTATTTTATGATTCACGACATGACAAATTTAAATAATTATTTAATAGTATTCAACTAAATATATTTGTAATTTTTTTAATAAAAATTTTAAAATAAGTACATTTACTTTTAGTTATGGTGTTGGATCATCTTCAGATTTGTCTATGAACATGCTTTTGCTGTTCATTTGGTGTATTAAAATCAAGTTTTGGTTGTTTGAAATCCCCAACTTTTGGTCTTTCAATACATATCCTTATTAACATGGTTCATACATTTGTAAGAAAAAAAATATTCATGCACTTTTCCAGAAAAATTCAAGGACTATAAATTTACTAGCGACATAAAATTTAAAAAGCGTGTATAAGTCCATTAAAAAAACTAAAAATATTCTAAAATCAGAAACCCTAGTACTAGCGGAAGTAGAAAAAAGATTCAAACTCAAACAAAAAGTATTTAAACATTCAAGCTGTTCTTGTAATCACGAACTCCGTGAATTGGAAATTTGATCAGAAAATATATTTTGGTTGTCAGACTTGGTTGAACATGAGCTATAAGAGTAACAAGACACTCTTCCGATCACGCAGAGCCAGAGAACTGTCATTCATTCTGATGCAACGTGACATTATCGGTAGATTTCTTTAAAATTACTAGGCAGCAAAATAAGTAAATCAGGAAGCATTATTGGACTCCTCTTCTAATGAGAGGTTGCACTGGCTGGCCGAGATTTGACGACATCGTAGTATAATCTAATCTGAATTCATCTTCCCATTTAGATTAAATTTTTTATTTTCATTATTAGAATCAGTTATTTGAACTTGTTGTTTATTAAAATTTAAGTTTAGTTTCACCGAATTACGGCATCGCATTTTCGCGACGGCCAATAATTTTTTTTCGCATTTTGCGAAAAATGTCACACCAGATTGATCCCAGTTAAATTAGTGGGTAGCTAATCCTTAAGCTTTTTGAAAATTATCTTAACCTTCCCTCCCCCATTAACTTGAGCCGGTCCGAGGGGGAACGACGTGCGAGCGACGTCATTAGGAAGCGCGTGTCGCGCCTCGTGCGACAAAAAAAGTGTGTGTGTGTGGGGGGGGGGGGGGGTGCAATAGGAACGGGGAGATAACTGGACGGCCGCGGCGAAATGGGATGGGGTTAGAAGGAAGAACTCCCCGCCGGCCGGCCATAGGCCATTTATAGAGACGGGACTCCTTGGCCGCGGGGGAGGGGGTGTTTCAGCAATTTTTGGCCGCACGCGGGGGGGGGGGGGGGGGAGAGATAGTTTTGGCAATTTGGCCGTAGAGACCCAATCGGGCCGCAGCATTGCTGCTGCGCTGTGCGGTTTCTGCTACCGGGCTGATGTGTAAACAAACTTGTTTTCTCTGATGAAAATATAATCCAATGACTTTTTAATTGAATATTTAATTGCTTTAATTTTTATTGCATTTCTGTAGCAGATGATTATAAATGATTCCTCCATACTTCAAGTTTTAAACTTTAGTAAAATTATAAAATTTATACATTTTTATTAATTAAATATGTGTTGCTGAAAAACCTTGTGTCTGTATCCCTCAGAGGGTTAAATCAGTTCTTGTGAATTACAACTTTGGAACACTATAAATAGTGAAATATAAAGTACCTTTTTTAAAAGTAATGACTGTTTGCTTGTCATTTTTTCCAAATCTTTTGCATCTTCATTGATGCGTTCTTGATAATCTCTTTCTTGGGCTTTCCAGTGTTCTAATTCTTTTTGTGTATTTTTCTGCTCAGAGTTAAATTTTTCAAACTTGGATTCCAAATCTAAAAACAAACATAACAATTTATTTAATAAATTATCTCTTAAATTCATCGTGGCTAACAATATTGCAACAAAGTGCCTTCACTTATGTAATAGAAAGAGTCCGTTTGTACAACACAGTACAGTTAAACATAGCATAAAAATTTATAACTTTTACTTCATAATGAACAGAAGCCTGTTGAACAAAACTAAAATGATCAAATTGTATTTGGCTTGCTTAGAATTAACAGTACAAAAAAGGCAATTTCAAAAAAAAAAGTCCATTAATAAATGATTTCTATTTTACTTATTAACTAACAATATATTCAGATTGTTTTTTTAAACAATTTCTTTTCCCCGAAATTCTACAATGGGCTTGTTTCACATGGTAGGGAAAGAAAACCAAACCAATGAAATTGCAGTACAGAGAGCGTGACTTCACAAGAAACCAATTAGCTTGTTTTTCGTAACAAGGGAAGAAAACCAATCAACCAATGACATTGTAGTAAGAAGAGTGTGATGTCACAAGAAACATTCCCACAGCATAAATTCTTACCCTTAACATTTTTATTTACATCTGTTATTCTACTGTTAATTGCAGTAAGTTCCCCTGTACTGTTTTCTAATTTTCTTTTTCGATCTTCGACAGAGATTTCTTGAAGGGCCTGAAAAAGATAGTTACACATTGCAAACAATAAATTTATTATAAAACACAACAAAAAGTCAATAAAACTAAAAGCATATATGAAATTACTTACAGCTTCCAACTCTTCTTTTCTTCTGTATAAATTGTTGTTAAGGAGATTTTCTAGTTTGTTTTTCTCAGCTTCCAGCTAAAATTAATATACAATCTTGTTAAATAAATAAAATATTGATTATTTTATAGAAAAACGGAGCATAAAAATTTACAGTCAACACATTGAATTTTTTTAAGATTTTCAATGACTTCTAGTTTTGATATGCTGATTTTTTTTTTACGTATCTCACACTTTGTAGCATTTGTAGTTTGGGCTATGAAAGTGGGCGACAGAGATAGCCTTTATAAAAGCTTCTATTTTTTTTCATGATAAACGCAGTGTGAAAGCTAAAAATGTAAAATGAAAAGAGGTTGACCCATAGAAAACAGAGCACTTCTGCTAAACGGCAAGAATTTCACACCATTACCCTGGTATTAGCTTTAACAGTTCAGCCAATGATACACTTTAAAACTAAATGTGTGATCTAAGTAAATACAGTCGACTCTCGTTAATACACACTAGCTTAACACGAAATTTCGCTTACGATGAACTGAAAGCATTTCTACGGCCTATAAAGCTTTGAGCTAATGCTAAAAAAATCTCTTAACGTGAAATCCTGCTTAATCCAAACAAAAAATTCAAAAATTGACTTTTTTTACCCCTTAGTAATTTGAAGAACAAATTAAACAAAACATTAAAAAAAAAGAGTTACAATCATTATAGGAATTGTCTTCTATTTGTGATAAAATCACAAGATCTCCCATGATTCCGATTCGTCAGTTTAAATTCAATTGCTGTTCTTTAAAAAATTTCGTAATTTTTCTATAGTATGTATTACTCCAAATGAACTTTATTAATTGAATTACTAATTTTATACATGTATTATTATTGTATTACATTATAAAATTAGAATTTTTAGATGTTATTTTTTAAAAAAACTATTCGCTGGTTTAATGTAAAAAAATTCCTGACTGTTAACACGAAATGTTTGGGTGCCCCCTTCAAGTTCGCGTCAACAGGGTTTGACTGCATTAGCATAATAAGTATAATCTCTCACCCTCATCCTCTCACTAAACGCCTCCTTGTTCTCTGCGGTGAGCTTCCGAATGTCATCATTTAAACGGTCAACTTCCTGCTGGTCGGTGACAGAGAGTTGATTCAGTAAATCTTGCTGGAGTTCACTCTTCAAGGACTGTTCAGTGGACTGCATCGACTTCAGGCTGGAGTCCAGACTAGCCAAACTGCGCTCCTACACACAGAAACACAAGAATACTTAGTTGATATTTGATTACATCGATGTGTTTCTTTCATATATAAAAAATATAGCTTATGATATTTCAGACAATTTTAATAAAAGTTTAAGATGTTAATGGCTAATTGTCAATCCTTTATGATTATCAAATCTTTAAAACCACAAATACAGGCAAATCTTAAACCATTGAATAACCGGCAAATAGATGAACCCCAAAAACCACCTTACCTGGCAATCGCAAAATCTCGAAAATAAACAATTTGAGTAAAACTGAATCTTTGCTGTTCAGTCTATAAAATGCTTTAGGTTTAGCTTGAAAATTTTAGCTCATATTTTATTGGATTCAAATTTCAAAATTAAGGAGTTTTTAGGGGCTCTTAAAATGAAAACTAAAATTAATGAGCTAATAAATTAAGAGCTCGTAGAAACCTAAAATAATAAAATATCAAAGAGAAGCAATGAATCTTTTAACACTTACCTTAGGTTGATGGGATCTTTCTAGAGCAGAAACTTCTTCCTTCATCAATCTTATATCAGCTTTTAATTTGTCAAATACATCCCTACAAAAATTAACTCAGTTTTACAAAAAAGTTCAATATAGTTTGCCAATAATAAAAATAAAATGTAGTTGCTGTCAATTAAGTAACATTTGAGAGTATAAAATATTAACAAAACAAGGTAATGCAGCTTACTTGTTTTTGCTGTTTTTTGTTTCGGCTTTTTGCATGTTACTAACAATTTCATTTATTTGACCTTCAATAGGTATTCAAGAGTTAAGAAAAATAATAAAACAATGACATAAAATATAAAATTACAAATAAGTTGTGTCCATTAGAATCCTATGTTATTTGAGACAAAGCAGTTATTTTGGCAAAAAATATATAAACCAAACAAGAAAACATAAAAAAACTTACTCATAAGTAATTAAGTCCACTTTCGAACAGCTATGTTAATTTGAGATGTAACTATGCCTAACTATGTTAATTTAAGATGAAACAATTTAATTAAAACACTTCTTGCACAACAAGGCTATTTTTATGTACATTGAAATATTGTTTCAGACTCTTTACAAAGGCTAAGCATTTTAAGATTAAAAACGAAAATAAACGGAATCTATTATAGAAAAGAAACCTACTTTCTCAACATAGTAAAAATTAAAAGGAATGAGTTCCCAAGGAAAAGAGTTTACGCAGCTGCTAATTTGTGATTTCATTAAAACTACAAAGTACTAAAGAAATGAAGAGCAAAAGGATATTTGTCAATGTCTTTCTATGCTGAGTTAATTGCCTTTCCTGCTCAGTAATCTCAGTAACAAGCTGCATGTGTGCTTTATGCAAATCCAATCTTGACCTTTTGGTGTCAAAGTAACCACCGGTCAAGGCACCTTTGCTAGATACTTGATCCCCTACAAGACAAAAAAACTTACAACAACAAAATAATGAAACAATACCAAATTAGTTTAAAAAATTAAACTTAAAATATCCAAGTAGTCAGTTTTTAACAACTTATTTGGTATTTACTAACACTATGATATCTATAATAATAAAAAAGGAAGTTTTGTGTGTGTGTTTGTTTGTGGGTATGTCTCTTATAGACTCATAAACTAGACATTTGTTTGACTCGTAACTTGGCACAAATGCGTAGTTTATACTTAGATTATGATTTTTGAACTTTCAGAGCTCAAAATGTTCTATTTTTAGAGAAAATTCGAATATTCTGAAAAAAATACACCACTTTCGCTCAAATCCGATAATTTTTTTTACTTTCCTGATGCCATCTGCTGAAAAAATTAAATAAAACTTTTAACGAAAATATTTACTCATAAACTAGACATTTGTTTGACTCGTAACTTGGCACAAATGTGTAGTTCATACTTGAGTTACAGATTTTGAACTTTCAGAGCTCAAAATGTTCTATTTTTAGAGAAAATTCGAATATTCTAAAAAAAATACACCACTTTCGCTCAAATCCGACTATTTTTTTTTACTTTTCTGATGCCATCTGCTGAAAAAATTAAATAAAACTTTTAACGAAAATATTTAAAATTGAAAATGTTTATTTTATTCTGTTGCCATTACCTTAAGAAACTAAATTTGAAAAATAATTGACATGTTTCAAGTGACGTAATTCCGTCCATTCTCCATTCCGGGATTTTATTGTGGGTTTAGGTGATGGATTTCTTCATTGAGGGTTCTGTTGATTGCAAAAATGTGCATATTTAAGCTACTTCCTTGAATTATAACTATGATGGTTGTTAAAGGCCATCGTACTAGAGCTTAATATTAGGGTTTTGTTTTCACTTTCGCCAAATATTTTCCCAAACTTGCCAAATTCTTACCCAAACGCGCCAAATAATATTTTTAAAAAAATTTATAAGCTGGTTTGTTGTTCGAAGGCCATGGTGCTAGAGCTGAAAATAAAAGTGTTTGTAGCTATATATATTTTCTCGCCAAATTCTTTCCAAAAACGCGTTCAAGGCCATCGTACTAGAGCTACTTATTAGGGTTTTGTTTTCACTTTTTCGCCAAATATTTTGCCAAACTCGCCAAATTATTATCTAAACGCGCCAAATAATATATATTTTTTTTAAATTATAAGCTGGTTTGTTTTTCGAAGTCCATTGTGGTAGAGCTGTATAATAAGAGTGTTTGTAGCTATATCTCTTTTCTTGCCAAATTCTTTAAAAAAACGCGCCAAATGATCTAAAAGGTTTCATATGTTTGTGAGGAAAATTACGATGACTTTTATGAGTGCATTTATAGCATATTTTTTTATTTTTAAGGTAATATTAGTAAGAGTATTTTATACTTTATAACGAGCGGGAATAACAACACAAGTTTATCATCCTATAATGGATTAAATTGTACATATTCTTGAATAATTAAAACTTATTTTTTAGTCCGTGCGAAGTTACGGGTATTTATTTGCTAGTATTACACGGTTTAGGAAGAAGGAAAAAACCCACATAACAAAACATTTGCACAGTTATAATTAATTCCGATCAATTTTAAAAGGTGAAGTATAAAAAGAAAAAATAAGTATCAGTTAAAATAACATAACAAAAATACCTTCTAATGTGATACAATCCAAATTTGATGTTCGAGCTATCTGTGTGGCAACTTCTAAATTTCGGCAAATGAGAGTTTTTCCAAATATATATTTCATAGCTCTTTCGTGCTTCTGTTCATAATTCAATTTGCTTATCATGGGAATTGCATCCTATCAAGCAAAAAATAAGCATCATTATTAAAAAAAAAAACAATTTTAAATTATACATACTTTCAAAGTGCAATTTTACCCTTTTACTACACAAAGTTTTTCAGAGAAAGTTTTAACAAAAACATAAGTGGTATTTCAAAAGTTTTTTTTTCAATATTTATAGATATGTGAGAAGTAAACAACAATTAATTTTGCATTAGTTTTCAAATAAAATTACAAATTGAAACAACTTTGAAAATGTAGTGACTTTACAATGCTTAGGATACTGCAGCTAAGAAAAGTTAAATGAACACAAATAAAAAAAAATAGCCTTAATAAAGTTAATTTACTTGTTTTAAAATAACTTACATTAGTGTTGGGATATTGCACATCTTTATACATAAGTCTGTTCAAAGGCATAAAAGTAACTTCTCCAGGTAGCTGCTGACGATTCATTTCTTGTAAAATTTTTGTGCCAATTTTATCATTTTCCACAATATGGTAAAACAACCTAGAAGAGAAATGATAAAAATCTGTTTCTTTCAAAGTAAAATGCTGAACTTTTGAACTAAAATATTGTACAAGTTAGTCTTCTAGTCATTATGAACATTATTGATGCATACATAAAAATTTTCTCAGTTTTAAATGCTCCAAAAATCTATTTAAAAAGAAGATAACTATTATGGTTGTATAAACCCCTCACTTTTTAAACACACTTTTGACCATTTCTAAGTAGTATTGATCAATTTAATTGATATATCTATTTGATTATCTTAAACTTTACTTGAGTATAAAAATCATTGATGACTTCATCTAATTGAATTTACGTTTGTTAGAAGTCGCCAAAGAACGGACCGGACCCTATATCTTAGTTAAAACTTTGGAGAATGTGAGTTTTGCAACTATAAACTCTTCAAATATGACAAAACACTCAGCTATGTAAACACAAAAAAGAAATAGTTTTGAAGTATCTATATATGAGAGTAATAATACGAGTAGCACTCAATACTTACTTGTTGCCTGAAGTGACTTCCACAGCAGTGTATATGGTTTTGTCACAATCGAAATTCTCAATAAGCATGCCATAATAGGAATTGGCTATTTGCTCTGTAGCACCGCCCTTATCTCGAAAAGTTTGAAGCACTTTCTTAACACTGTCACGCCCATTTAAAGTAGCCTGATAAATGAAAACAATACATTCACTAAAATTGAATGCACAAAATGTATAAATCAAAGGAATATATGACAATTAACAACAATTTTTAAAAAAAACTAGCTTTATTTCACACACTAAAAATTTATTTTTGAAATAAAAATAAAGCTTAAGTTAGAATTATTTATTCTACATTAATAATTAGATATAAAACTTCTTTAAATATTTTATTTGCTTACTTTGCCAGTCATAGATCTTAAACCCTGGTCCTTTTTGGCCAATTCTTCTTTCAGCATTGCCAAGTTTTGCTGCATGGCATTTTCCTGTCGCCATAACTCACTAAAAGAAGATAAGAGTTAATGATATTAGATAAATTTACAAAATATATTGAATTGATTCTATAAATAACATAATTAAATTTATAAATCACGATTTAATACAAGGTGGTTACAAAGTCCTTGAAAAAAAGTTCCCTGATATTTCCATGATTTCCCTAGTACTTTAAAAAAATTCCCTGATTTTACAATTACCTAGAAAATATACAACATGCACAATTCAATGCAGTACACAAAATTTAATCTAGAATTAAGACTCTCTGGATTAGGGTAGTTTCTGTATTATGGGTTAGCCTACCTAATGTTTCCAGATTTCTAAAAATCGGATTAAGTTTAGAGGAACCAAGCGATCAGAGAATCGCGTTATAACATGGTTCGTACACTCCTTGAAAAGTTTTGAATGAAATAGCTTATTTTCAAAATTTTTCTCAACGCCCACATGTTTCTAAACAGTCTCATTATTAGCTATATTAGAACAATTATCCGAAGCTTTGGTGATTATCCGAATGTCAGAAAAAATTCCATCCGGCCTACCTGTTACTGTTCGTCTTTATTGAATGTCATGCCTAGTAATTTTTTGTATCAACAGACGAACAGTAACCAAAAGCCCAGTAAAAAAAGTTTAAATGTCACATAGATTTTGTGAAACTAAGATTCTAACATAAGTTGAATAAAAAAAACTATTACAAGAAAGCTATAACTCAACATTCCAAGCGACATCTTACAATTTGGATATGGTTGGGTTGATTTGACTAAAATATACCTTTTCTGTGATTAACTCCAATTAGCCCAATTTCCGATTATACGAGATTGGTTAGGATAATTGGAGTTCTACCGTACTGCATAACTCATTTCCATCATTCTCCCCGCCCCTCTTCTGTTAAATATTAATGAAAACTAAACTTAACTTTCAATAAGCAACAAGTTTAACTGATAAATTTTAATGATTAAGATAAACTATCCAATTAAAATGTAATTATGAATTAAGATTACATTTCACCAAGATGTCTTCAAATATCGGTTACCGGCCAGTGCAATCATTAGAAGAGGATCATCTTCGTCTGACCAAAAATATGCAATCCAATAATTCCTTCCTGATTTACTTATTTGTATTTACTTTTGTAGCTCCGGCTCAGGCCAATCGGAACAACCAAAATATTTTCTTTGATCAAGTGTCCGTTAGTAGTGATCACTAGAACAGCCTAAACCTGCTGTTTAAGTAATCCCAAATGGAAAAATTCCCTGACATTTTGCAAAATTTCAAAACTTCCCTGAAAAAACCCTGATATTTCCAGAATTAAATAGTTCCCTGAGAATTCCCCGATTTCCAGGTTCTCCCGGTTCTGTTACCACCCTGTAATAAATAATTTTAAAAATAACACCATTACTTACTTTCGTTCAGTTTGGAGAGAATCTTTTTTCTTCTTCATTTCATAGAAATTTTTGTTCTGGTTGTCAATACTTTCTCTGTGATTTTCTAATTCTTTAGTACGTTCCTAAACACAGATAAAAAATAAATTAATGACATTTTAATTGGCATAACAGGAACGAAACATAAAACTCTACTCAAATAGAGTATATAATTACCTCAATTTTGGCTTCCAAAGTCTTCTTCTTTTCACTATCTTTAGTAAAGTCTTCTTGTAGACGATCAATCTATAAATAAAATACACATTATATTGAATTCTATGCTTACAACAGTGCACAATGCTATTCCTAGGGAGAATTTAGCTCATGTTTAGCCTCATTCTCTTTGGGTGGGAATTAAAAAAAAATCATTTCTAAAATAACACTTTCAGTACAAAAGGAATAGCCTTCTAAAATTTGGTTTCTGTACCTCCAAGAGTTTTGGATGGTCGCTGATACGCGAATCAGTCATCCCCGGTAGCAGAAACCGCGCAGCACGGCAGCAATGCTGCAGCCCGATTTGGGGTCTGCGGCCAAATTGCCGAAACTCTCTCTCCCCCCCCCCCCGCGTCACGTGTAGTTTCTTCCCCACGAACCGGCTCAACTCAAGTGGGGAGGGGGTTAAGATAATTTTAAAAAAGGTTAAGGATTAGCTACCTACTAATTTGTAGCTGGGATCAATCTGGAGTGGCATTTTTCGCAAAATGTGATGTGTTGCACGAAAATGCGAAAAAAAATAATATTGGCCGTCGCGAAAATGCATTGCCGTAATTCGGTGAAACTAAACTTAAATTTCAATAAACAACTAGTTCAAGTAGCCGATTCTAATAATGAAAATACTAAATTTAATCAAAATGGGAAGATGAATTCAGATTGGATTATACTAAGATGTCGTCAAATTTCGGCCAGCCAGTGCAGTGCAATCTCCCATTAAAAGAGGAGTCCAATAATGCTTCCTGACTTACTTATTTTGCTGCCTAGTAATTTTAAAGAAATCTACAGATAACGTCACGTTGCATCAGAATGATTGACAGTTCTCTGGCTCTGCGTGATCGGAAGAGAATCTTGTTACTTTTGTAGCTCAAGTTCAGGCCAAGTCTGACAACCAGATCAAGTTCTCTGATCAAGTTTCCAATTCACCGAGTCCGTGATCACAAGGCCAGCTTGAATGTTGAAATACTTTTTGTTTGCGTTTGAAAATTTTTTCTACTTCCGCTAGTACTGAGGTTTCTGATTTTAGAATATTTTTAGTATTTTTTTTAAATGGACTTATACACTCTTAATATATTCAGATTTTATGTTGCTAGTAAATTTCTAGTTCTTGAATTTTTCTGGAAAAGTGCATGAATATTTTTTTTCTTACAAATGTATGAACCATGGTAATAAGGATATGTAATGAAAGACCAAAAGTTGGGGATTTCAAACAACCAGAACTTGATTTTAATACCAAATGAACAGCAAAAACATGTTCATAGACAAATCTGAAGATAATCCAACACCATAAATAAAAGTAAATATACTTATTTTTTAATTTTTATTTAAATTTGCCGCATCATGATTCATAAAATAATTATCATTGTGTTGTTAAGCTATACTGCTAAACAAAATTAACTACTATACAAAGATTGATTTATGTATAAATTCAAGTGATTTAATTGGCGTGAGACACGCTGATTTATAAGTAACTAATTTTTCTTGAGCATTTTGCTACAGCTTTCTTCTACATTTTAGCATTTTTTTTTACCCAGGCTGATCCCTGCTGTGCAGTGCACCAGTAGGTGCAATGGCTTCCCGTACCGAATATGTTATATGTCATGATTGTACTATATAGGGGGGGGGTCTTTTTCCTTGCAGCCAAATTTTTTCCTTAAAACGTCATGCTGCAGCCACATTCCAAAAGTTTTGCTACTGGGCAGTCATCACACCTTTATAGATATTAATAGGTGATCAAAATAACACATAAAATAGCTAACCTGTTCTTTCTTATCTCGAATAGCTTTATTCAAAGATTTTAATTCCTTTTGAATCCATTTGTCTCTTTCAGCTTTAGATGTAAATTGGCTACCTCTTCCTTGCTTAGCATACAGTTCTGTCCTCTTTTGCTCTTTGAGACTCAAACTAAGGAAAAATAACGTTAGTAATAATCTTAATCTGTATTATTTAATAAAATTACATAATCCTAAATGATGAGGCAAAATTTAAAATTTAGTGGCATTTCTGAGCTATTAGCTAAAGTACTGCTATCCTGAAGTAGTAACTTATAACGGTAAATTCCAATAAACTAGTAGCTAAGTCTAGCAGGAATCTAATGCATAATAGTCAATCTAAGGAAGTCAGATAAAAATATATTTCATTAACAATAATCATATTAAAAAGGAATGTATATTATTATATCTTGCTTTTAATACAGCACATAAGATAATATTGAAACTATTCAAGGGTAACATTTGGATGTATATTAAGACAGAGAGATTTCCTTCAATTCATTAAAGGCTACCGTTACCATATGCTCACAGCAAAACATTATTTGCAGTGACCATAAAAGCATATTTTTTTGTTCCTAAGCTATCTTAAAAAACAATTCTTTTATGCACTTTTAGGCTTGACAAGTGCAAGGTTAATAAAGCTATCTATCACAGATTTCTTTACTCTATAATTTACTTTTGTAATTGTTTAAAAATTCATAGTGAACAAATAAGTCAGTCTTTATTGGGTTAATCGCAATATTTATGCAAAACTCAATAATATTACTATCTTCATATTCCAATAATACACCTTTACTTTTCAATAAACAAACAAGACCAATTAAACAATTATCTAAGCATCAAAACAACACCTCAAACTTACGATCTTGTACACTCCTCCTCTCTCTTCTTCTGGTGATCATAACGAGGCCTAATATCCTCCAGCTGCGTCAACTTTTCGGATATGGTATTTTTAAGTCTGTCCAGTTCCCGTTCGGCCCTTTTCCGCGAACTGTCGTCCCCTTCTACTTCGTCCCTGAGATCTTTGATGGTGAGTTCGAGGCGAGTTTTTTCCTTGAACAGGGAGGATTGTTCCTGGCCAAGGGCTTCTTTCTCCTCTCGGTAGGTTTGGAGCTTGCCTTTGACTTCGCGGAGCTCTTTGCTCAGTTTCTAGAGGGTAATTGGGGAATTTAGTGTATAAAAAGGATGTAGGTGAAATTAAAAAAAACCCACAGATTAAGGTATTAAAAATAGCTTAATGGCCTATTGTTAGTGGTTAAAATTCTATTTTAGTTTTAAAAAAAGTTCATAAGTCTTATAAACTATTTTTTTTTATAAATTTCATTATTAATTTTAAAATTTGTGACATAGCATGAAACCAAAAATATTAATATAAGAATATAATATTATAAAACACAAATAGAAGTAGCTCCAGAAATGAACTTTCTGATCCAGATTCAAGCTAAGAATTATACTTTAATTATATTCAGTAGTAAATCTCACTTTTATCTGTTCAGCAGCTTGTTGAGCTCCTTCTCGAAGTTTTTCAGTCACAGAACTAGAGGTTTCTTTTCTAGTGTCCAACTGAAACAAACACATCAGTTAATACATTACTCAAAATATACTTAGGTACAAAAAGTGTTTAAGGGGAGTCAGGAGGTTCTATCTCGCCCATGTTAAGTTTCCTAACTTTAGGAACATTTTTCTAGGGAACTATATGAGATATCATTATGAACTTGTTTATATTTTGTTCCTTACATTTAGTTCTTTGTTTTAAACTGACGATATTTCAAAGTATAAAAAAATACTTTTACAGTGATTTTTTGAAAAATATGTATTGAAAAACACACAAAAAAAAATCAGATTTAAAGTTATATAATTTTATTTTAGCAGAGATATTTAAAATTCCTCAGTTTAAATCAAAGAGCTATTAATGGGGAAGAAATAAATATGTTGATATGTGTTATAGTTCCTGAGAAAATTGTTCCTAAATGTTGAAAAACCTTTTATTTCAGGAAACACAAAAGAAACGTAAGGCTTAGGTAACAACTGATGTTCAGAGTTTCTCAAAAATTCTTATAAAAAGAAACCCACTGAACAGAAATTGATAATCTTGGTCTTAAATTAAAGCTAGAGATATGTAGAACAAAAAAAAGAAAAACAGAAAATTAACATTTTTGACCCAAACACCCATCCGACTCCCGAAAACAATAGCACTTAAAGTATGGTTAAAATACAATGAAAAACACTATTCAATTAAAATATTTACTGACACTTTTACTAACGAATTTGCAAAATTAAAAATTTTTAGACAAAAATTACCAAATTGTAACTTAATGATAGGACTAACTATCACTCGCAATTAAATCTCGTCTTATAAAGTTGACATGAAAAATATATATATGAAGTCAAAATTTCCATAAAAACTCACAACCTAACCAAAGGTTAAGAGTGAGTCAATTAATAAAAGACAAGAGTCATTCCGCGTCAATTCAACACACTTTTCGGCAAAATTCTACCTCACCGTCTCAGATTTTGCTGAAATTTGGAACAACAGTAGTGTTTATATAGTTATTTGTGAAATGAAAATTTTTATTCACAAATATTGATCCGTTTAAAAAATATGGCACTTTAAAAGTTCAAAAAATTGGTCAAAAAACCGCATCCGACCAATTTTCAAATTGACCTAGAAGCTTTCCTAATTAAGCTAGAGACCTGGGATAGGTGTCATCTGACAGAGATTTGTATGAACTTTTTAATGATATGTAACACGCTTAGGATATAGAAGATTTTATTTAAATTAAAATTTAATTAAATTTTAAAATTTAAATTTTTTAAAAAAGTACATAATTTAAAATTTCGAAATTAATTACATGAATAGTTAGGACTCTTTCACATCATCTGACAAAATATCATGTTGGGATGAGAATGGGTTCATTGATAAATAAATTCAAAACTAAAGCTTGTTTTTCATAAATAATTGTTTTTATTAATAAACTTGATCAACTAATTTTAAAAATGACCTAGATGGTTTCCTAATAAATTTAGAAATGGTGTTAAGTGCTAGTTTACAGCAATTTATAAGACAATTTTAATAAAATATAACACACTCAGATTATAGAAGATTTTATTTAAATTAAAATTGAATTTTTAATTTTTTTTTTTAAATGCATACTTAAAATTTTAAAATTATTTTCATGAATAGTTGGTATTTTTTTTAACAATATATGGGTAAAATATCATTCTGGTATAAGAATTGGTTCATTGCTAAAAAAATCAAAAGTGAAGATGGTTTTTTATTAATAAATGTTTTCACTATTAACCTTGATCAAGCAATTTTTAAAACGACCTAGGAGGTTTCCTAATTCAGTGATAAACCTGTGGTAGGTTTCATTTTACAACAATTTATAAGACCTTTCTACATGTAACAAATTTAGAATATAAAAGATTTAAATTAAATTACAAATAAAAAAGAAACAGTGGAGCTTGTTTATCATTATTGTTAGTTAATAATTCAGCTTAGGAATAACACAAGAATACTAATATTAACACTACCTTTATATTAAATCTAAATGATAACCTGAAGAAAGTTTCATTTGTAGTTTGAAAAAGTCACATTTGTTTGGAAGACATCACTTTGAAGTAGAACATAACTTCTTCCAGTGGGAGTCACAGGATTAACTTTTGCTAGAATGTCCACTACTGACACCCACAAAACATCAGCATTTCTTGGATACGAGAATGATGCAGCTGGCCCAAATGGGTGAAGAAAAGTTATCTTTACCTAATCAAGTTAATTTTTTCCAAAACGTACCTGAGCCACCAGTTTCCTGCATACACTGAAATAGATTTTAATGTAAAAGCAGAGTGGCACTTTTCAGCCACATCGCATGGTAAAGGGCCTTGCGACGGAGTTGGAGGCTCAGTAAAGAGACAGAGATTGGAGAAAAATGAACTTGATGAGGTAAAGATAACTTTTCTTCACCCATTTGGGCCAGCTGCATCATTCTCGTATCATTAGAAAGGTCTTACAAATTGTTGTAAAATGAAACCTACCACAGGTTTATCGCTTAATTAGAAAACCTCCTAGGTCGTTTTGAAAATTGCTTGATCAAGGTTAATAGTGAAAACATTTATTAATGAAAAACAATCTTCTGTTTTAATTTTTTTTAGCAATGAACCAATTCTTATACCAGAATGATATTTTACCCATATATTGTTTAAAAAAATACCTACTATTCATGAAAATAATTTTAAAATTTTAAGTATGCATTTTTTTTAAATTTAAAATTAAATTTTAATTCAAATAAAATCTTTTATAATCTGAGTTATTTTATTAATTTGTTAATTAATTTTATTAAAATTGTCTTATAAATTGGTGTAAACTAGCACTTAACACCATTTCTAAATTTATTAGGAAACCATCTAGGTCATTTTTAAAATTAGTTGATCAAGTTTATTAATAAAAACAATTATTTATGAAAAACAAGCTTTAGTTTTGAATTTATTTATCAATGAACCCATTCTCATCCCAACATGATATTTTATCAGATGATGTGAAAGAGTCCTAACTATTCATGTAATTAATTTCGAAATTTTAAATTATGTACTTTTTTAAAAATTTAAATTTTAAAATTTAATTAAATTTTAATTTAAATAAAATCTTCTATATCCTAAATGTGTTACATATCATTAAAAAGTTCATACAAATCTCTGTCAGATGACACCTACCCCAGGTCTCTAGCTTAATTAGGAAAGCTTCTAGGTCAATTTGAAAATTGGTCGGATGCGGTTTTTTGACCAATTTTTTTAACTTTTAAAGTGCCATATTTTTTAAACGGATCAATATTTGTGAATAAAAATTTTCATTTCACAAATAACTATATAAACACTACTGTTGTTCCAAATTTCAGCAAAATCTGAGACGGTGATGTTTAATGAGTGTGTTGATTTGACGTGGAATGACTCACAACGTAAAAGTGCTTCCTACCTCATCTAACTTTTTCCTTGCATCTTTCAATTCATGGTCGTAAATTGTATACTCTAAGGACCTAAAGAAACATACCATTTACCATAACTATACACAAAAAAACAACATAAGCACCGAATTCAGTGTCAAATATATACTAAAAAGGCAGGAATTTTTTGATAATTATTAAGTACCTGCGCATTTTGTCCCATTTCTGATACTCCTTCAACTCTTCCTTTTCTTCTTCTAACGTCTTTAAACGTTCCTCAATATATTTCAGTAGGTCGTCAATCTTCTCTGTTCTGCCAACTGTTTCTTTTAAAATGTTTTTACTTTCTTCTCTGCGCTCATCATAAACCCTTGTACCAGCAACCTCTCTGAGAAGCTTTAGACGTTGAGAATCGGGTGCCGTGGCCATTTGGTTAATCTATTGTAAACAAGAAAATTGCATTTTTAACTCATAAAATTTCAACACAAACATATAAATCCAAATCAATAATATACCTTTTTAAGCATGCAGTCTATATCTACATACGTATGTATATATATATATATAACGAATACAATATATATATATAATTATGCTTAAAATCAAAACAATTTCATTATTATATACATTTGTATAACAGTCTTATTTCTTTATAAATATATATATATATATATATATATATATATATATATATAATATATATATATATATATATATATATATATATATATATATATATATATATATAATTTTCAATCAAAAGAAACATCCTTTTCTTTTTACTAATATCAAATTAAATGTACATATACTCCAGGGATAACCATATTTTTTTAATGTTAGTATATGAGCATTAAACGCATGCAAATAAAATCTTATAGCAATTAATTTATTCTAAAAACAAGCATACTTTTCCCTGCTTGACGATATAGTATGGGTTACTCCTGGAGAAACCAGCACTTTCTAGTAGATTCATTACATCAGTTCTCCTAGAAATGTATGCAATCATTATTTAATATTTTAGCACAAACAAATATTAGATATATATTTTTACTTTATATTGATAAACACATAAATATTGAATAATAGCTTCATTAAAAATAATAATAGTAGCTTACGTAACCATCTTTTTGTTTAAAAAATATTGATCTTTCTTTGAACCAATAACTCTTCTAAGAGACACCTCATCTTTTTCAATCTGTAAAATTTTAAAACTACATTTTAATATTGTTTACTATACAACCAAATTTCTATTAACTTTAGAGTTCTATTAGTTTATAACTTAGAAATTAAAGTGTTTTGAAATAGTGCTAGAGATAACATTTAATATTTTAAATAAAATAAATGAAAGTTTTTTAAGCAACACTGGAATAATTTTTCAGAAATTTCATAAAATTCTATATAACATCAACAAATTCTTTAGAAGAAACTAGATCAAAGATTAAAATTGTAAGAGCATACAAATAGGTACACAGGGTGCATACAGTTTTTTTTTTTAAAAGTCAATTCAAGCATCTTATACCAATGAAATTCAAAATTTCATAGAATTCACATCAGAACTTCATTTTACATTTTTTCTTAATACCAACTTTTTGATTATGAACAAGAATGTTTCATCTTTTCACAAACACCTAAAAAAAGACTTAGCACTAAGGCTAATGAGGTCTTGCAAAAAAAAGTTTTCAGCGGAAAACTTAAGACATTTTGCATTATTTTTGTTTACTAAAAACAGACAAATTATGTTAAAAGTTTTTACACTAGAAGATTTAATTAATAATAATATAGCCCTTATGCAAAGTGCTATAGCTACATTCATAAAAATGTTATGAAATTATTTTCATCAATAAATTCTTATAAACATTTAAAAAGACGTTAGTTACGTATACTTACAGGCAATCTGTTATCTGAGTTATCGAATATAATTTCGACATAAGCATTCAGGACACGAGGCCCTGTGCCTTCATGCAGCAAGGCTTGGCGTTGCTCAGGACGTAGGTGAGAAAACTCATCACTCAACACAAACTGAATAGCTAAAATGTAATATTAAATAAAATCAAACTCAGTTACAATAGACTTGTATACAATAACAACTTACTTTTAGCGTTTATGAAAATAAACACTTTTAACATAATTAATAAACATATTTTCAAAAAATGAAGCTTTTTAGACAAAAAAATTTTCAAAATGGATCTAAGAAAGTTTAAAAACTTACCATAGAAAAAATTACTCTTGCCGGAACCATTTCTACCAACTAAAAAATATATAAAGTGTTAATATAACTCTACTAATACAACTATATGTGTGATCATTAAAAAAACATTAGCTTTTAAACAATGTAGTTGTTAGATACATTACAAAATACATTGCTTAATGCATATGTAAATCAATTAAGCATTTAAAATATAAATGAAATATTCTGTGAACTATTGAAACAAAAAACTTAATTATAAGATGAATCATATTGCATAAAATAGCATATACACAAAATATGGACATCGTTTAGATTTTATAATAGAAGGCATAAAAAATTTTAGATGACATTTTTGTTACTTTTTCATCAGAGGCATACCTGTCTGCAAAATCGCTAAACAAAGGACTAAAGCAGCAACTATGACAAATTTAACAGGTTCTGGCAGAGGAGTCTAGCAATTTTCCAAACAGGTGCACATCTAACGGAAAAGTGCCCGTTTTTTTATTTGAGCATTTAAAAAATAGTTATATTAATATTTTACCAATCACATTGTGGCGTCTGCTAAAAGGTTCTACTACAGTCTGTTCTCTGTAGCTTCTAAAACCTTGTATGACAATCTAAAAAAAGAAAAATTATGTTAGCAGGAAATTCAATGTGTTGCACCTGTCAAGAGTGAAACTGTTCATTAAAAAATTTTTATTTATCATCTAATATATATATACTGGGTAAGCACATTTTTAATTTTTTTGAACCTTTTAATGATGTTTGACTGACATAAAATGCTAAGTTACCATATTAAAACTCTTAACTAAGCATGTTTTTTTATACACAGTTATAATTTTTTTTAACAAAATAAATAATAACAACATAGACGATTTCATAAAATTAATTTCAAACATTTATGGTTCATTGCCTATGAATTTCGCTTTAATTAACTTTTAGGTTACTGCCATCGAGTCCCTGTCCCAGCAACCTTTGGAAAACCATGTTTTCAAAAACCTCTACGATTGAGTTTTTTTTTCAGTGGGCACTAAACCGGTCTTAAACAGCTTATGTATGATTGCAACATTTAACATCAATTCCTTTTCATTATTATAAATGGTTGCCAGGAAAGTTATTTATCACTCTTCAAAAATTAACCAAATTCTGTCATGTACAAAATTTATGAAAAGGGTATAAAATACATATATATCAGAAAATTCTTAAAACAACATACATAATATTCATTGAAAAATTTAAACTACATAATGTGCAGGTTTTTTTTTAATGTACAAGTTTCTTCTGTAAAAACAAGGTTGAGTTTAAAGAATATGAATAATGATAAGGTTACATGTTAACGAAAAATAACGAGTCGTTTACAGTTCAAATCTTAAAATAAAAACATGGTTGGCAAATATTTTGAATTTCTAAATTTCAAAATTAATATATGATGGGGGTCGAATTCCGCTTCGTTTGTGTACATTCGGGTCTGGTTTTTTTTACAGCTCGTTTCATAAAATAGTCAGGCTATAACCTTCCAAATTAGAATCATTGGTAATTAAGATCTTTCTATCGCATTTTTGAACTATAAACTATGCATAAATATAGAGATTTATAAAGAGTAGAACGGATTTTTCGTATTCGGATGGAGCTTATGTTGTTTTTAGGATACCGTCATTTTCTGATAACAGTTCTCGATATCTACTTAATGTACAGATTATATTGTTCGTTTAAAATAAAGGTAGGACATATTTACCTGCTTAATGAACATGGTGACAAGTTTCTCCCGCTAAATCATTAATAATATTTTGAAAAACAAATAGCAACGAAAGTAACATTTAACTCTATGTATGGCGGGAAATACAGGATAGTGATGCCATTAGTATAAATTTGAAATAAAATGTTTTACAAATTCCAAAACGCCTCATTCCTAAATCGTTTGATTTTAAATGAAACAATTACTGGCTGAAAATTTTAAAATATAATTATACAGTTTGAAAAATCATGAGATATTGCAATATAAAATGAATATTAATGCTCAGTTTGAATTTTTATTAACGATAAATAATTCGGAATGTTCATATATAAATCTGGCAAGCATTGACACGACGCCAGTTTCAGATTCTGTTTCATTATTTGTTTATTTTTTCCTACGCATGACGTTGCAAGCCGCTAATGTTTTTTTTATTGTGTATACTACTAATTAACTACTATTACTAAATATGTGTATATTTAGTTAATATGAATTAGTTTAGTCCGCTAGTGTTCTTAAAAACTTGAAGTTTTAGAGAATACAGTTACTAGCTAAATGCATAATTTCCTGAATTTAATACTTTCCACATATTTTTCAAGCCAGGAGCGTGCATATTGGTTGATTAATCTGGTCTCTTTCCTAAAAATTTGACTGAGTGACTGAATAATAAATTATTTTCAAACCCAAATCCTACTTGTATATTTCTATGTAAGTTTTGTGTATTTGAACCCGCATTTAAAAATGTTGTTATTTTTAGAAATTTTTAAAAAAAAATGTTGACACTGATAAGTCACGGACGTCACGGTTAAAGGACAAAAAATAATTATAATGAAGTTCACCTTTCAATAAAATATCCATTATATGTCCCAATCTGTAATTGTCCAAAATTTATGTTTACACAGTTATGAAAAATTCATTTTAATTTCTTTTTACATTTAGAAAAGTCACATTTTATGTCGCATTTGGAAAATATCATTGAGTTGCTTATTGCTCTTTTTTTATTATAAGATCAGGGAGCATAAGTTACAAATATAAAAGCTCTTTATTTGACAGCTAATTGGTTTTATTTAAGTTTGCAAGTTGAGAAATCGATTTATCCTATGGCAAATAGTTAGTTGCATTGCAAATTTACAAAAAAATAAATAAATAAGTGGGGGCTAATATATGGTTCTTCATTTCTATTATTTCTATTACACTAGTTCACTTTAAAATCTAATATCAGCAACAAATGTCTGTTCTAGAGCCTTTTATATGCAGTAGACCATCAGTGCAGTAGCACACTTAGTTTAAAAAGTACAAGGAAATTATTATACTAACTAAATATTTGAACTTATATGAAGTCTCCAATCCTGCTTGCTAATACTTGCCAACCCCAAGTGCCTCATTGTACTCAGAGATACACTCTAACAAACCCCTTGTGTGTGTGAGAGAGAGAGATGTGGGTTTTGTTTTAAAGGGAATTCAAACACCTACTGACAGATGTTCTTTCACTTGTTTTCAAGACAAACCTTACTTGTTACTTACTCCTTCACTTGTTTTCATAATCTGCCTTAGTTCTTGCATAACTCCATTAAATTATTTGTGGATCTTATTATGAACTATTTCATGTTATTCAGAACAGATTTTTTTTTTAAATTGTCACTTGACAGCCAGGTTTTCCAGCAGCACACATTTTTAAAAAAAAAATTTGCTAAATTTTTAATGTGAAGTATGGAATCTTCATAATTATTCCATGCAGAAATATAACTTAAAATTTAAATTTCATTATGCAGAAAAAACAAGTTAAATGCCGTAATTTAAATGAATTATGTTACACAGTTAAATGTATGCATTTTATGAACAAGATGCTAATAGTTATATGTAGAAAATATGTTATAAATAATATTTTAAAAATCTTTATTAGTAATTTTAGTTTTTTGCTAAATGTTAGTCACAAAATTAATTTTTCTTCAAAATTTTCTTATTTATAAAATTTCAATTAACTTATTTTAGTTACAAATTATGTAGTGTTTGTCTGTTTAAGTTTGGCTTGAGTATAGTTGTTGTTTATAAATGGTTTTCTTATCATTTGAATAGTAATTGCTTTTTTATAGATACTATAGTGACTGTTTGATGATCTTTCCACAAATAAATAAAGCTAAAAAACCAAAACGAAGTAAGATCAGCAAAGGAAAAATTCCCTATTCTGTATTTTTCAACAACAATTTGTTATAAAGAGCCCAAAAATTTACCTTATATTATAATTCAATAATAAAAAATTTCGGATAATAAATTATTTTTTGGAGACTTATAAACAATGAGGTCGGATTATTTTTGTACGTATTAATATTTTAAAGTATTTACTACAGGGGCTCTTTAACTATTGTCCGAAATGTATGCATAGGTATTAGACAAAAATTGACTGTTTTCATAGTTATCCCATATAGAGTTCTAATTTTTCTATCACTGATGGATTATTTTTTAAAATTAACCAGGTATATGACAATGACAGTTGCTAAAGCACCTAAAATTATGAACGAGTTTTAAGAATTTTTAAAAGCATTGACCCTATAATTGCTTTGGTTGTGGAATTTTTTATTACTAAATAATTCACATATTAATGAGCTAATTATCTCCTTGTTATATTTAAGCTGTGATTACTTCAATCAAAATGTCGAGAATATTTACTTGAGAAAAAATAGACATCAATCTCTGCGTTCAGTTTATAAATTGCAAAAAAAAAATCATGGTAAAATTGAGACATTTGTATGGTTTCTACTAGGGCGTTCGATCAGCTAAACATAAAAATTCAAATAACCAAAAAAATCGGATATTTATTATACAATTATTGAAATATAAGTAAATTTGGCCGAAGTTAAGCACAATGATATAGAAAATAAGTAAATGAGAGCCAGATTCCCGTATTCCCTTTCA
Source organism: Oedothorax gibbosus (assembly GCA_019343175.1). Lineage (NCBI taxonomy): Eukaryota > Metazoa > Arthropoda > Arachnida > Araneae > Linyphiidae > Oedothorax > Oedothorax gibbosus. Next base: position 439,283 of record JAFNEN010000333.1, on the reverse strand, counting down.
GGATCGTTTCTGTTTCCAGAGACAAATAATAGATGGCGCTTTGGACGATAGCTTCAAGAAAACTGAAATTCTCCCCTCTATATTGAAAGGGTTAAAAAGAATAGAAAAGAACACTATCTATGATTGAATTTTATTTAAGATGCATGGAAGTAAATACTGAAATCATGATAATGATTCTTATTAAAATAGTTTTCTTAAAAAAGTCGATAAAATGTATTTTTAATTGATATAAAGACAATAATAATACTGACATAATTAAAGATATAAGTATGTGAATACATGTATTCTTAATTTTATTAATTTAAAAAAAAACATTTTGTAGTTTTTAAGGCAAAACAAGTGTTATATTTTAAAAGACTATCAAAAATTTATATAAAATCAGAATTACGCAGACTAGTAGAGAAATCTGTTCTGAACAGTTTTAACTACAGTCAATACTCGATAGCTCGAAGTCCCAGGGGACCCCCAAAATATTCGACATCCGAAGTTCGAGTTATCGAAGTTAACTTCCCATTTCTCTCTACTGGCACTTAAGATGGGTCGATATGGTTTAAATGGTTTGATATGTGCCATAATACTATAGTTGTACGCATTTCAATTATTTAATAGCCTATATAAACTACAATAGAAGAATGTGGTCAAAAAGTTTATTAAAACTCACAAAATGTGTCTTTATTACATATTAATTGACATGAGTGGACTAGCATTCGAAGTTTTGAACTGAATTGTTTTTTTTATATGAAGGAAATTTATCACAAAAACTTCGACTTAGAAGATGTTCATTTCGAGTCATAGCGACAGTTTTTTAAAGAAAAGTATAGAAATGATTCGGGACTTGATTAAAAATTCGAGTTAGCGGATTATTCGACTTATAGGAAGTCGAGTTATCGAGGTTTGACTGTATTTCAAAAAGCCTACAAGTGCAAAATAGAAATGATTTAACTGGAGAACGAAAAAAAAACCTTTTTGGTCGCAAAAAATCTTTTTTGCTGTTACCATATGCTAACGGTAGTCTTTAAGGAGTTAAATAAAATACCAGATACTATGTTTTTCAAGTAATTAAAAAAAACTATTACAATTGTTTTTTAAAATTATAAATAAGTTTTTTAAAGGATTGGTGCTACTTTTTACATGATTTAAGTCACAAAAAAAAGTAGCGTCTAAAGTTATATTTACCTTTTGTTTTTCTTTTTACAATGTAACTCATTGTAATGTATAAGTTTTTTAAAATATAAATATGATGTATATTTGAAATCTTCTATTAACCTTTTTTTTTATTGAAACTATAAAAAAGTTAATTTTTTGCATTGACACTTTTTTGAACGAAAAAAACCACGAATCACCGATTAATATATATTTTTTTAAAGTATACTTTAAAAAAAATTATTAATCATTGATAAGCGAAAGAAATCTCCCGTCTACATTATTAAAATGAAGTTGCGGTTATTAAAATGACTAAAAGAGGATATTTTTTTTCTCCATAAAAGTATAAAAGGGGATTTTGTTTATAAATAATAATGTTTTGTAGCTTCACCACTTTACAAAATTTTCTCGATACAAAACATCAACAGACAAAAACCGATCAATAACAATGCCAACCAAATCCCCTTTACTAACAATTTCCCGCACAATGTACTGTAATAACACTAAAACGCTTTTTACCAAGCGTGGGTGGATATACGTAAATTATTGGCGTTGAGTATTAGGTTTGGCATGAAAATAGGTGGGGAGGGAGTTAACGTGAATCATGCAGTTGACATCAAACACAGCTGTTGTTTTCCATGAAATCGGGGGGGGGGGGGGGGGTGTAACTTGCCTCGAAATCTAGGGTATGGTGTTTATGCAGGTTGGTGGGGCCTATTAAACATGATAGTTTTAATGTAAACTCTCTCATTAAAACAGCGTTTGTTTCTTTTAACATCTTGTTAGCATTATCTGGGCCAGATTAAGCAGTGTAGGGGGTAGCTTTTGACGTGGCCCCCCAAAAAAACCAATTTTAGAATTCTAACAATCTCATCTCATTAATTTGTTCCTTCATGTAAAAAAAAAATACGGCATTTTTTTTTTAAATTGGCTAAAAATTCGAAAAACCACAGCTATTGGTGTTTTTCCCTCTTGATTAAAGAAAATCAAAGTTTGTTTTCTTGATACTTCCCGTTCGAATGAAAAAAAATTCAAATGAATAAAGAAAATAGTATCCGAAAAAAAAAAATGATTGATCTTTGATGAAAAAAAATTAAACTTTAATGGGGCCACATGGAAGCTGCGGAGCCCTAAAAACTGTATCATTCAAATCAGGGTCTTTTCACGTAGGCCGACCGACTGACCTTACAGTTAAAACTACTTAAATATTTCAGTTTTACAATTAAAATATTATTAAAACAAAGCATATATTTATTTTTAATAAAAATTTATTCTGAAAAGAAAAAAAATGGTGTAAATACAGTATTTTTATTCAAGGAGTTCAATTTTGTTTTTCAGAAACCCACCAGAACATTAAATTTAGACGCATCGTTCACCAGTCCACTGAACACTTGCATCCTTTTTTTTTGTTATTTTTTGCATGTTCTACACAATCCGTATTTAGTATGACAGAGTAAAGGACTGAACTCACGATTTATCTTAATCAAACGAGCCAACTTCTTTACTGAGATGGTATGGTACACATATTTAATTTTTTATTTGCATTTATAAAAAAAATGTTATTAATAAATATCATCGGAAATTCAGAAATAAGGGTAAAAATAGTTTGTAAATTCTATTTTTTGTATGCGGAAAACGAATAAATATAATTACAAGATTCTTTGTCGCAGAAAATTACACCATATTTAAATGCTCATAATTAAAAACTCTGGTCAAGTGATGAGGTGGACTCCTAAGAGGGGCATCTAACGTAACTTCGAGCCGTCAGAACTTTGGACTACACCGATTTAATGAGTAAGTTTGTCCCAGTATACTCAGCTTTTCAACAATATAGCCGCAGTCACCAATTGGCTAACTTCATGTAACGCCAATCATTCCGGTTTTCATTCCTGGATTTCATTGGTGGGTTTTGGTGATTGGTGGTTTGACACGGTAAGCTTAGCCCATTACATTGGTGAATCAATCTAGACCTTATTTCGCTCCTGTGGAACTGTGGCTACTCAAGACATGAAACATGTCCATTGAAGGGTGACGCGCCGCCTCTCTGTTAATAATCAGAGTTCTGATAGGATCCGCCTCTTCTCTGCCCATTTGGCTCAAAAGCCTTTGCTATAAACATGAAAACAATGACATCATCTGCAGTTTTTATGCTCCCGTACGAATTGGTAGATATAGTAATTTCTCTCTGCTTTGAAATACAAATTTGATAAAACGTATTTCATGATAACTAACTTATTCAACATACTTTCGACTTTTTCAATCTAAAACCTTCGAATCACCAAAACGTTCGTTTACCTTCACCTGTTGTGTCCGCAACCCTGACTATTTGTATTGGGATTTTGCTACTCTTCAAGTACTAACGTTAATTGGACCACACTAAATACATAGCGGAAATCCTCTAATCAGAGCAACACGCAACTTTCCCACTGTTTCAGTCACATACTGTCAAACAATGTGAAACAACTTTCATTTGAAGGCCGTATTCTTTTTATTGAGGGTTATAGATGGATCCCTATTTTTTTCCCCGCAATAAATCCAGAGACATCAACAGTTCATTTTTTTTTTAATTTGAGCGTACGCACTACGTTTATAACGTAAAAGGTGTTATGAACGCTATGTCCGTCTGTTTGTCTGGCCTTCACCCACTTTCACAGCCCTATTCACAAATTTCACCCATGATGTGTCAATTAAAGCAAAAAAAAAAAAAACTGTCTATCGTCTTCCATTTCAAATGTCATTTAAAGTCGCATATTAATTTCATGGTTAGTAACAGATCTTTTGTACATTCGTAATTTTGAGATAGTTGGGTATGTAATAAATGACGAGGTTATGACGAAAGCTGTAACATTAGTTTCATGGTTAGTAACATAATTATAATTTACACGTGTATTCAATTCTTGAGAACTTTGGTTACTTTGAATAATTTATCAATTAAATGTATTTTATTTATCATGATCCAATTAAAGTAAAAATTGATAATTTAGAAATAGAAATATCGAGATAATTATATTATACGCATTTATTACTCCAAAATTTGGTAATTTGATTGTTTCAGGTGACATATTTTCTACCACCTTTTATTCCTGCATTTCCTTCGATTGGTGACCTCAAATTTCATGAAATTTACACCCCCTCGGCAAATATATTAACAGTATACAAAATTACTTGCAAAGGATACTTTTTAATCTATATTTGTTACAAAAAATATGTTTATAAGTAGAATATATGCTGCGTAGGATTCTGCTGGAGTCAAAGTAGCATACTACATAACTTGCAAATTGTTTCTCTGAATCAAGACTTTATTAAAGGGAAAAAAAGTTTTACAGAATTCCCTTTTTGATTAAAAAAAAGGCTTATAAAAGATTACAGTAAGATTTAGTTTAACGGTTAATAAAGGAATTAAGTAGCATATATTCCCCATTAATACTTGGTTATTGAATAAATGAATATTTTATATTATTAAAGCAAAAGACAACAATTTAGGAGGGAAAATGTGTACCGACAGTTTTTGTAGCTTCCGCAAATTTCCTCTCATAATTGGTTTCACTGCATGGTGACTACGTTAAAGGAAAAGTAAGTTTTACAGAATACATTTTGTGAGACAAAGATTCGTAATAATAAAACCTGTAATTTTTTTTTTTTACGATTGCTTCATGATTTATTTTGTACACATGTGAAGAGGTACGGACTGGCCCGGTTTTGATACAGGGACCTCTTGCGTGCTTGCCCAATAGGTTAACGGAGTTCAATTTTTTTTTTTTTTGGGGGGGGGGGGGGGGGGAACAATTTTACAATTACAACAATACTTTCCCTTTTAGTATAATTACTGTATCACGTGATTCTGGGAAATATGGTATCTGCATTTTTGATCCTAATCATATTTATATTAAAAATACATTTTTTACAAATAAAATGTACTTTATAAATGCTTCGAAATCCCTATAATCTGCAATATTGAGTTTAATTGGTCAAATCCTTCAAGCATAAGTCGCAGTAGGTCCAAAATTAGATTTGTTAATAGGCTGGTTTCTTTTCTGGTTTTATTTATAGAAGATTGATAAGTCTGAATTCTCTATTACTAGTTATTTTTATGCATTTAATGTGACTTATTCTATTTATCTTATAAAAATTTTGAAACAGCAAAACCATTTGATAATTCAATGGAGACATTTTATTATATCTTTATTTTTAATCACACATTTACAATTACAAAGTTATTTAAAGTTTTACCATACATTATCATATATCATTTAATGAGTTATCAAAATCTAAATATTTGTACTGAACAAAGTTAAATTGCAAAATAGGAACTATAACATTTACGAAGTAATATCGGCAAAATCGATGCCAGTTTTAAACACAAAATTTAGAAAATAAATCAATTTAACAATCTAAAATCACTCTCTCGCCTCATCTCCTCCTCCACGGTTGACAAGCAAGCCTTTAACTGAGTTAATGGATTGATCCCATGCTTGCTGAATGTTATCCCGCGTTGAAGGCATCGACAAATATTGTTTTAACAACTTTCCTGTCTTCCACAAGCTAACAGCAGCATCCACCGAAACATACACAGCAAGGCACAACAAAACGATAGTAGCCGCGAACAGAGCAGCCTCGAAGACAGCGACGGTCACGACCTTCATGGTCGCGAACATGAACCTGGCCAGGATTCCGACGTTCTGGTAGTACGAATCTTGCTGGTCGCTGGTGTCCTGGAACAAAATCTTCATGAGACCAGGGAAGCAGTAGAGGCAGGTCGTGGTCTCGCACAATGCCTGGGTGGTGTCGGGGGGACCTGAATAGAGGTAGAAAACAAGGGAAGCAGATACGAAGCCAAGGCTGATGTACAGAATGTCTTCTAATTTGTCGAGGCCGGAGAAAGAGGTTAGGAACTGAGTCGAGAATGTCATATTAAGTTTTGCTCTGGCCCTTCTGAAGAAGTGATCGAAACCTAGGAAATGGATTATCTGTCTCGTCAAGTTTTTCAGCAGCATGATTCCAAATGTTGGTATCAGGAAGAGACTGATCTGAAAGGCAAAAAACGTTATAGTGGAAATGATGATTGGTATTCAAGTGCTAAAATTTTGGGTACATCTATCACATAATGGCCGGTCTGTTTGTGGGCAATTTTTGACAAGCTTGAAAATTTAACGTAGACTTGCTATATCTTTCAAATTGCATGATAAATGAAAGGGAATGTTTACCACATTTAGTGGCTTGGCAACGTAACGCAAATCGCCAAATCGAGACCACCATTATATCATAGCTGCTTGAAATTTTGTATTAAATCTCATTTACGTTCCAGCCAAATTTAGGAGGGAGATAAAGTTTGCAATAGGTTTTTGTTTTTCTTTTTCCTATAACTATGTATCGATTATTATTTATTATTTCATTTCCTAATTATCTACTACTGTTAGAAACGCGTTATTTAGGCGTTGGCGACATTTTTCAAAAATCACATTTGATAGGAAAAATCCATTTAAATGCTATTTCCAATGCAATATCATATAAATGAACTTTATTTCTGAACTATAATTAAACATTGTAATATTATCTGAAAACTAGGTCACTAAATGATTTATTGAATCAACTATCTTTATCTATTTTAGAATTTTTTGGTATTTGCGGAACTAGTTTCAATAATTTTTTAGTTAAGCATCACATAACTAAGTGAGAGGGGTAACCAACTTTACTGGTGGAAATGCTTTAAAAGTTAAAGTTATTTCTCATAGTGCAGTATTTTATCTAACTAAGCATTTACTAAGCAACTAAGAATTTACCAAAATTTATGAAAACTTTGCAAGATACACTTACCATAAACACATAAGGTGCCAGAAAGTGAAAGGTCCTCACAATAATGAGATAGTGCCAGTTGTTGGCGACCTTGGCGAACACTTCCGACTCGTCTCTCAAGAATAGCGACCTGATGCACCGAGGTGAAGAGTATATGCTCCAGAAACTATCACAGCCCTCTTGGGTTTTGCTGCGGACAAAGTAATGAAGCCATTGCATCTGCGGTTTACTTGGAATAAAACTTTGGCTGAGAGATTTTAGCAGAGATCCCGACCATAGGTTAACTGCGGCATAAAATACGAATATCAATTTCTGCAACGATGTTACAGTTGCACCGATGATTCGTCTGGTTGGTTCCGCAATATTTGGTAGTGGGATCATGCTTTAATTTCCTTGCAATATTTTCTTATAAAAAGTTAGAAGAGTAAGATGATAACTCAAAATGTTTTGACGGTTTTCTGGCAATATTTTGATTTCTGTTATAAAAATTTTCTGTAATTTTCGAAGTTTTAAAAATTGTATTTTGAACGTTTTTTGAAATTTTCGTGATTTTTTCACGAGGAAAATTATCGATTTTAAGTGGCTGAATAGCTTGCAATTTATTAAATAAAAAACAATAACAAATTTTCAAACCACAACTGGGTCATTCCAAAAACATTTCCCCCCAAGATGTCTTTCACATGAAGAAAAGTTATGCTTCCACTTGAATAAATTAAGATAAGGAATATTTTATCTACTTACTAGCGTTGAAACAATTACAAAAATTAATGATTTTGTGTAAAAAAATTTGTCCACAGACTATGACAAATCATGTCCGTGGGATGTCTCATCGTCCTTGTTTTGGTTAGTAAATCCCAATTAAATCCCTATTTTTTTTTTATAAATGTCGTTTTTCAATTAAATTGGCATTACCAGAACATACAAAACACAAAATAAAAACGTTATAATTAATATAAATTTTATAAATTCTGTGAAAATAAAATGTCAAACAGATTTTCGTCATGTCCGTGGACAACGATTTATTTAGCATGCATAAATATCTAGAAATGATAACAGTAGTCTGTTTCAGTCTTATTAGTATTCAATCGTACATGCAAAACGTTGTATCAAGTCGATAGTTTGAATACCGCAGTAGATAAAAAGTTATTTAAAGTTAAAAGTTAACAAGAAGTTCATAAAGAACTAAACTAGCATACTTTCCTGTTACTTAAATACTTACTGAAGTTCTAATCGGGAAAAAACTAGGTTCTTAACAGTAAATATCATCAACAACCGTTTCTACAATAGATTTATACACATTAGAAAAAAAAATCGAAACACAGCATCCAGCTATAATTTAAACTTCTAAAAGCCAAAATCAACTATTTTCCTTAATATTCTTTCGCAAATTAAGTTAATATTATTTATCGTCTGCTCGATTTATTTGTAGTTCGAACAATAATTAAATATTTATTAATAACAAAAGTAATGAAACTGCTACGAACTGCATTAAAAAATAAGAAATGTAAATTAAAACTAAGCATAATTGCATGCAAAAGTATGCCTTGCCGCTTTCTTGGTAGATAATTAATGAATAATCAAAGAATCAAATTGTGCTACATTTTATGACGTCATTCCAAACTGATTCATGAAAATATTATTTTGCTTCAAATATGTTTAAATAAATAAAGTTTCTCATGCCATTGTTGATTTGGCAACAGTGATTTAAATGACTCAAAATTGAATTTCAATGCTAATTCAATGGGAAATTCGCCGACAGATAGTAGATTTATGTCCGTCCGGACATACAGACAGACGGACAAAAAGTATGAAAGTTGGGTATCTGAGGTCATAGCTTTCTAACAAAAAAAGAATTTTTAAGATCCGATGGATAGAACCGATTTTGGTAGGGGGTACGGACGGACAGACAGACAGACGGACATCGATAAACGGAAATCGATAAACGGAACGGATTCAGAAAGACAGACAGACATACGAACAGACAGATGGACAATGGACATCAACCGCATTTCAATACCTACAGTGATTTAAATGACTCAAAATTGAATTTCAATGCTAATTCAATGGGAAATTCGCCGACAGATAGTAGATTTATGTCCGTCCGGACGTACAGACAGACGGACAAAAAGTATGAAAGTTGGGTATCTGAGGTCATAGCTTTCTAACAAAAAAAGAATTTTTAAGATCCGATGGATGGAACCGATTTTGGAAGGGGTGTACGGACAGACAGACAGACGGACAGACAGACAGACGGAAAGACAGACAGACATACGAACAGACAGACATACGAACAGACAGACAGATGGACATAAACCGCATTTCAATACCTACAGTGATTTAAATGACTCAAAATTGAATTTCAATGCTAATTCAATGGGAAATTCGCCGACAGATAGTAGATTTATGTCCGTCCGGACGTACAGACAGACGGACAAAAAGTATGAAAGTTGGGTATCTGAGGTCATGGATTTCTAATAAAAAAAGAATTTTTAAGATCCGATGGATAGAACCGATTTTGGAAGGGGGGTACGGACAGACAGACAGACAGACAGACAGACAGACAGACGGACATCGACCGCATGTCAATAACTACTTTTTCATTTTTTTAATTCTTTCGAATTAAAAAAAGAAAAGTAGGCTAAAAAAAGGCTTCTGACAAGATCTTAGCGTCAATTCTGTGGTCAAGATATAAGAAGGTAAACCAATGATTTTAACTTATAATTTGTTATTTGTAGAAAGAAGTTAGTTATATAAGCTTAGTTTACATGTTTCGTTCTCTTTAAACTAAAACTTTTTTGTATGTGAGCTATTATTAACAATTTCATCATGTCCGTGGTTTTTGACCCACGAACATGATTTTTGTATCCACGGACTTGACGTTTTAATTATATAAGGATAAATTGATTAAATATAAGTGAAATGCATTATAGTAGCACTTTATTTTGCCGTGAACTAATATACAAAGAAAAGCTGAAATTTTATTAAAGTGTGTTATGTATAAAATATTCTGAACTGTCGCATAAACTTGGTGACTTGAAGTGCAGTGCTGGTTCACATACGGAGCGCCTACCAGGGTTTTTTGGAAATAACTACAGTTTTGACTACAACTTCGATTTTGAAAACAGGGGTGTTGACTAGAGTAGCCATGTGTCGGCCCGTCCGTGGCCGAGTGGTTAGGGCATATCAGCCTAGAGATTCAACCTTCTCAGGAGTGCGGGGGTTCGAATCCCACCTACTGCCAGTCATCCTATAAATCGGATCCGTGCTGGAAATAGTAGAAAAATCCTCATCACGGATGGGCCCGAGTACACAGGGACAGACGTGCTCGTTAAATCTGTGGAGTCCAAACTCCCGACGGCGTTAGCGTACGATGTCGCTCGAAGTTCCGTTGGGTGCCCGCTCAGGTGTCGACCTCGTCACTTGACCAGGGTTCTAAATTACGAGGCGTTATTGGCTACGTTAAAGCTCCTGAAGGAGGCTAGAAATAGGCAGCTGCTGGAAACGATTACCTTACGCCTTACGCCATGTGTCTTAAAGGGGAAAACTGTTTTTTCCAGGCTACGAGAACGGCTCTCTGGTTCATGAAGAAATGTTGGGTTTAGTGTGTTGTTTTAAAGAAAGTTTTTATTTGTTTTAATATTCATCTGTTTTTTACTGTTCGTCTGCTGCCTGTCTTTAGTGAAAGAAGAAATGTCTACTTAATGTGTTTTTCCAAAATAACTTTTAACCAATGTCTTTTTAACCTAATAAATGTTTTATTATACTCTATCTTATATAGTTTTTAATTCTTGCTGGGAAACTGGGTCGCAATGTAACAAGTGTAACACATCAATAATATATTTTTATGTGAATTTTGGAGATTAAAACTTTTCTAAATGAAAGATTATTAAATTAAGACTTACTATCAGAATAATTAATATTAATTATATGATCTGGACCGATGCTATATTTCAAATGTAGTATGTAAGTGTAACTCAAATCCAAAGTTTCAAAAACTTTCATCAATTTTTTTTTTCGATATTTTTCGCCTCAAATTGTACGTTTTCTCAGGAATGACCCAAATGCGAATGTAAACTGTTTTATTCCATTTTGCGATGTGTAGTACAAAGTCCACACCTACTCAACGACTTATTGGTTGGTGAGTTATTCAACCAATCAGTCATCGTGAAATTGCTGGCACAAATTGCGCACAATAACTTATTTCGGAAATAACTACAGTTTTGACTACAACTTCGATTTTGAAAGCAGGGGTGTTGACTAGAGTAGCCATGCATGTTTTGACTAGAGTAGTGTGCCAGCAATTGCTGGCACAATAACTTAGCGCATATGCGCTAAGTTATTTAAAGCTTAAAACGGAGAGTTCTACAGATTATACATATATTACACAAATTGATATTAAAGACAATGGGTGTGAAACACCACATGACTTTCAATTACCACTCAATAAATCAATTCCTTTAAAGGTACTTTCAATACCTTTAAAACTTAATAATTTCTATAGTAGATGCTTTTTGAAAATTCGCGATTTCTTCGAAAAACTTATAAAGTCCAACAGGTACTAGAAACTAGCACACCAAATTTGAAGTTCGTAGATTTTTTTCGTTTTTCAGCAATACCTTTCAAACTAAATAAAAAAGTTCCATGGCAGCCAACCTTTGTGCGTGTGCAATTTTCTCGAAAAGCTAATTTTGAATCTGACAAGTACTAGGAACTCGCGTGTTCCAAATTTAAGTTTATTTAATCATTTACAACTCCACATACGAATATGCGGAAATTTTTTTTATTCATTAAATCTCTAATGAGTTTAAGCAAATATTCCGCAAGGTTTGAAAGAATTGTATTGTTGTAATTTTTTTTATTAAAAGGAATGGATGGATCTGGACTAAATCTAGTAACTCATTTTAGTTAGCCATCTTAATGTCCTATATTTTTAGTTTCTATTAAAACTTCTATTAAGCCTTTTCTATAGAAGATTTCAGATTAAAACATCTTTTATACAAAAGAAAAACTCAAAACCACGCCTATGGACTAAAATCTCCCCAATCCCAATTATTTACTTGAAATACATACCGTAGTAGAAAAAAAGCTGAAGTGGTATGTTTTGGAAATTTAGCTATTATCCCTTTTTAACTTCCTGTCATCTGGATTTAGTATTTAATTACGCAATTCCATTAATTTTTTTGAAAACATAGAACCCAGTGATATATTTAAGAAGCTAATAGTGGTATTGTTATAGGCTAAAAATCTAATTGTGTGGTTTAAAGTAGGCGTGTTTCAACTTTAAGAATTTCTACAGTACGAGTTTTGGGAATTTGTAGGTTTTAGTGCATTGAGGTCAGAATACCAACCTCATAAAGAGCACTCCACCCTTTTCTGGGGAAGAACTTGGGAGGCATAATAGAAAAGAAGTAAGACGCGGACGTTTATATAATTAGCTTGCATCGAAAGAACCTCAGCTTTGTGATAGTTTGCTTCTGAAATATTTTCCGCCATTTTAAACCACATCACAAAAGCTTATTTAGGGTTGAATTAAGATTGAGTCAATTTCTTCATTGTACGTATTCAAATGTGGATGCGGAATAAGAAAAGCATATACTAACTTACAAAAAAAAATAATAATAAAAAAATGCTATGTGCTTAATAAATCGATTGAGGCGCATAGGTGAATGCCCTGATTTCTGACCCATGTCCAAACCAGTAAACTCTAAGTGATTTCGAGGATTTAAGAATAACGCCCATTGAGTTTTAAAGTTTCAATTTAAAATTGATAAAATAAAATTAGAAAAAATATAGGCTCTTTGTAGATGTATTTTTAAATATATTTGTCATTAAACTATGTTAAATAAACATTTTATCCTCATCACTAGCGAAAAAAATCTACTCATATATTTTTTATGAAAACATGTTTTTCCTGTTTGTATATTTAAAGGTATGTTTTGTAAGGAATTAAGAGAAAAAACAAAAAAAATCACTTTTAACATTTGCTGGGGCACGTTGATTTAACAGAATTTTAGATTTTTAGCTGCAAAAATGTAGTAAAAATAAAAAAATGAGTGAAATCTATTTGCATTTTCGAGATCAGCGTCCAAAAGCACACAGGAACAATGAATTGAAACTTTAGTTTACAGACCAGAAGTTAAAATTCGAAGACTCTTGAAATAGTCATATATACACGTATCTTATCACATCGGAGTTTCAGCAAATTTAAATACAAGGGGCGTTACCAGGGGAGGAGCTTAAGTTCTACTCCTAGGGGGCACTACTTGCTGGATAAGAAATTTTTGTAATTTCTCTGTCACATTTCGACCCGAAAAATGCAAATCATTTTGCACTTTTTATTTTCAATGCGAAGGAAATTTAAAGTTTTACGTCCCTATAATCTTCGTTTTTCAAATTTTGATCTAGTTTATATTGTAAAACTATTTATTAATAATCAAAAAATTCTTTTAACCAATTTTTTAAAAATGCGATTATAGGGACCTGCAAATCAGCTACATGTATCTTATAAAAATAACCGTTTGTAAAAATACTCAATACAGCCGGAGAAATGTGGCAGACTTTTTATTTTTCCCATAGGATTAACACAGAGAGAAGACTTCGCTTGAGAAGCAGATTCTCTGTCCTATTCCCCCTTAACACTATCGCGAAAGCAAACTACTTGGAAAGGAAACTACTACAGGGAAACTACTGGAAGGGCCTGGATACAATAAGACATCCAATTATTTTTTTTAAAAAAAATTAATGCTGATATCAGAATGGGAGGGGATTATAATATACTGATGAGGAGCTGACCAGTGGAGAGTGGATCATCAAATTTTGATCAATTGGCATAAAATCAAAGTTTACATAAAAAAAAATTAAATATCCGTTATTAGGGGTACACCCGTGCAACGCCGGGTTCCTAAAGCTAGTTTTCTATATCATGTTATTTTAATGTTCTAAAAAGAAGAGGTTCGTTGACATGTATCAAACCTATTTTGCTAAAAATTAGTTTTGTAATTTTGTGAAATAAAAAAATTATACAGCAGTTGGTTTAGTTTTTACATTCATTAAAAACGAAAGAAAAGTGTTTGTATGTGTTCTAATTTAATATCTAAGAAATGTTTTTCTTTCATTTCTTGCAAATTTTAGTCATACTAATTTAATTAGTGAAGTAATATACGTATATGAAATAAATATTTAAATTATACAATGTATCGAAGTAATTATTGGCATACGAGTTTCTTAGTTAATTATAAAACTTAAATTAAAGTTACCGGTTTCCCTACGAAATCACTAATGACATGCATTTATTTCTATCTCATTGTTCCCCAGTCACAATAGAATGAAAAAATACAACAAATTATTTTATTTTCAAAATAAAAATCACATATAAATCCGAAACTCATCCTTCCTGATGTAAGCATTTAGCAATTAATATAAAACTCAATCTGCTTGGGCGGTGTATGGTTTATTTTTAATTTCCTTTATCAGTTCACCAAAATTTCGCCAGGAGGCGCTCTGCAATGCCCCTGACGTCACCCGAAAATGATGGTTCCTCACTTCTTCAATCGAGTTCTAAACTTCGGTGGGCCGGGCTTTTATTCACGGTTTTTTCGGCGTGTTGTTTGAATCTATGCGTCTAGAAAATTAACCCCTTTTTTGATCGTGGACATTTCAGTGTAAATCGGCGGATAATTTGTGTGGTTTTCCATCGAAAGAACTTTTTCGAGTGGTTTAGTGATGGCTTGGTACAAAATGAAGAGATTCACCAGGATTGTAAGATCGAAAAAAAGGTAGGATTAATATATTTTTTTCCATAAATGTAGTTATGTAACTCTTCTGGTCTTTACAAAAGAAAAATTACATGCTTTACGTGTAGTTTTCTTAAAAATGAACGTGATTATACTTACTTTAGATGCGTAAGTAAAAAAAAACTATATTTATTATAGGTAAAAATTAATCTTACATTTATAAAATTGCTTTCAAAGAAAACAATTTTATTCTATTAATTTTTGTTATAGTAGGAAGGTTGATAAAACATACGAGTTAGGGACTGGTGTTCGTTTTTTCTTTAGTAAAATTGTAAATTTCAGAGAAAAGAAGTTTTAAAAATTTATTGATTGTAAGAATTTCTGGCGAACTTCTTAGTTGATTAATATTATTTTATTGCGTGCCTTCTCAATGAATTAAATCTACCTGGATCCAAATGTCAAGTGTAATTGGTGTTTCATACTGAATCAGGTGTTAGCGTAACAGTTGCATTTGTGTTCAAAAATCACAGTTTATGTCTAAACTTATTAGTTTGGTAATATACCTTCGTTAAATTCCATAAGAAAAACTTAAAATGTAGAAACTCATTTTTGGGCAGCAAGCAAGATTTTCAGAGGTGATGAGTAGCAGGTCTTGCAATATTTCCAACCTATCAAACCAATAAACATAACAAAAGCTTACACTTTATTTGATACTTTTGCTCCTCAATTATTTAAGTGAAGATAGTTAAGTTATAGTGAAAATAGGTTATTCCATCCATGGTTTGACAATTCTCAAGAATTGTCTGTGATTCTCTTGGGCAAGTACTATAATTGCTCATCTTTCGTCAAGTGTAAATAACGCACAACTTTGCAGAAAAAACAATATCTCCTGTATGCCTCCATTATGCGAACAGTTTTTTTTGTTTGGCGTTTAAAATTGTCGGTTAAGAAAGGATTCGGAGTAATTTTCAATAAAAATATTTTTTTTACCATCAATTATGATGATTTCTAACTGCCACCTCTACTTTGATAACTCTTGATGGTTTGTTTGTAAGCAAACGTTTATTTGTTAATAAAACAACTCTTAATCAATTACTAAAATATGATTTTCATTGATGGACATTTGGTTTCTGTTCGCATAAATCTACCTAATAATAGTAACAACTGGAGATATTTTACGAATTTAGTGCATATTTGTGCCTTGTTTATGACTTGAAGGAATTCTAGTTTCAGAGACCTACAGTAAAAATACTTTATTTCTAGTCCTTTCCATCGAAATACACCCTAAACTGTTTACAGTAATAGTTCTAGTGCAATAATAATTCAGTCAACCTCAAAACTATTGATGGGTGAAACGATATCAAGGTCTGACACCTCCTCGTAAAATTTCCTTTATAATTGAAAATCACCCCCGGGCACTCTGATAGAAACTTTCTTCCCTGCAGTAGATCGGGATATTGGACCGGTTTTCGAGTTGCCAAAACATTCCAAAATAAAAATAAAGAATATAATCGTGAACATTAATTTTTGTTATTACATTCTTAATTTTCTTTGTCGAAGATTAGAGTTTTAATTAAAAAATTAAGCTTTAATAATTGTAGGTATAATTTCCTGTTAGCATGCAAGATCCTGTAATGAATCAATTATAAAATGCTTGAAATTTATTCTAACTCAAAGTCATGACGAGTGCTAAAAGCAAGTTTTAACAAGTAGGCTTGTAACAGAAGCTGTCACTTAGAACGGCTTCCACACAAAATTCATGTATCTTGGAAAGAAAAGCGTAAAACACAACATTAAATTAAACTTTTCAACCATATAATGCTATGCATCATATTTTATTGACACTTAGTTTTTGAGGTTTTAAATACATAAAAGCTGGAAACATCTATAAACTGGCGAAAGAACCAAGTCTACGAATTATTTGGTTGTTGA
Organism: Oedothorax gibbosus; assembly: GCA_019343175.1. Taxonomy (NCBI): domain Eukaryota; kingdom Metazoa; phylum Arthropoda; class Arachnida; order Araneae; family Linyphiidae; genus Oedothorax; species Oedothorax gibbosus. The sequence continues at coordinate 422,682 of JAFNEN010000333.1, read as the reverse complement.
TCATAAATATTTTAAAATACTTATTATTTTATCGATGAAATCATTTATTATATGACCAAGCTAGCTTAACTGTCAGGAACATCTGTTATATGGCACCCTGAAGCCCGTAGTCTTAAAAGTTGAATTGGGCACATAGGGCCTTGGCCTTTCATGGGCTATTGCGTCACTGAGTTAATTCTATACAGTGGATTTAATCCCTTAAAAACTATAAAAAAAACTAACCAATTGCGCAAAAATCAATTTGTCTAAACACGAATCGTTTTGAAATATTTTCAAATTGTAACTATTTCCAGATAGAGATAGTATATGCAATGTAAGAGAAAATTCTATTTGAAATTGAATTTTAGCAAAGATATCGATTTTACAAAATATTCTGACGTGATGGGAATGAAATTAGAGGCGAAATCAGCAAACCAAAAAACATAAATCAACTCAAGCCTATCTTGAACTTTTCAAAAAGTTTAATTTTGCAGGCCTGTGTTGTTAAAGAAATAAATTTCCCCATACATTTTTCTTTTGAATAAATAAAGTTTTTCATGCGGTTGTTGAGGGGCAACTGTGATTTAAAAAAAATGCTATTCTCATGTTATTTAAATGGGTGTTAAATATTTTAGTTTTTTAAATTTTATATATACTTCTAAATGCAATTTTTAATGAAGTTACGAATACAGACTAGCCTGATTTTTTCCTTCAATTTGACTTATCACACTTTTCTGAGAGGATTTGTGGTGCGTCCTGTGAAAGTGGGTGAACGGACAGGCGGGCGCACTAAACGATTGGAATACCTTCCCCTATTTACTTCATAAACGTATGTGGAAGCTAAAAGAGAGGTGTCTTTCGTCTGAGTATTGCCTGTGTGTATGTGTGTGTGTTTCAAGTTTCTTATATTTATCGAAAATGCACATCTTTTGTCTTTCTAACCATTACGCCACTCAGTCGTTGGTATTTCTACCGCAAAGTTGCAGTATACTGGAAATGCTTTTTCTTTACTTTCTTATATGAGTACTTTTTACATTTGATTCAGGGACCTTAAAACCGCATCTGCCATTTGAAGTTATTGGCAGTTATTTCGTAGGGCACTGGGCATTAGTTGGTATGATGTTTTAAAGATGTTAAATGGTTAAATTAAATTACATCGTAAAACTCCTCTAATAAACTATCTTTAAATATTACCTTAGACTTAACACTTTCGCTACGCAGGATTTTTGTTTCCGCGTAATATGTGATAGGAACATCATTATCGAATCTTTAGTTGTACGGCCACCTGGGCTGTTTTAGTAGTTAAAGAGTTAATATAGAAGCATACCTCCTCTGAGACGCAAAAACTTTCAAAATAATTATTAAGTATTAGAGTTTAGCAATGATTTTTTTATCTAAAAATGTAAAAACAACTGGAAGCTAACTAAAATGAAAAAAAATTAAATTCTCAGTATTAGTTTCTATTTACTTATTGCATTCCCATATCTAACAACATTAAAATGAATTTTAAAGACAATATTTAAAAAAAAAGTTCTTGCAAAGAAACTATTTAACAATAGGATATTTTTAAAAGTGAGATTTAAAAGGGCATTCATTTCTCAAACTTGAAAGTTTACGATCTCTAGGGCAGTCTGAACCGTAGTTTTATCACTTGCTACATCCCGTCTGAAAGACAAATGACCTAACAAGACGCTAATCTTGCTAAACAACAATAACTTGCACTCTATACCGCATATTTTTCTTCGTCGCTCAAGATGAAATATGGGGTTTTTCACTACCAGCATCCGCCCTTAAAATTTTTTCGCATATTTAATGGAGAGAAGTGATTAATGAATGGTCCAAACATGTTCGGACCTTGGAAAAGTATCAGTAATCGAATTTCGTGGTATATAGTTTCAAGATAAATCCGCTGAACTGTTTAAAATTTTAAAGAAGTGATCCGAGGATAGATTTTAAACTGGTTTAGTAATTGTTTTGTGGAAATATTTGCAGTTAAAATATAGCATGCGTAATTAAGATATTTTTCTAATTTTTTTTCTTTTTTTTCTAATAATGCTGTTTTGGAATGCGTTTAGTAAACAATCTTTGCAGTTTAAATTTGCGTGATAATTCGAAATCTTAAAGATTTTTTATTCCCTAGAAATGCGGTAGGTTATAAATTTTAAAATATTTGCTAGATTTTACTGCACTTAACAAACGGGGAATAGCTGGTTATTATAAATTACAATGCTTTGAATCGAAAGATAATCATATTAAGCGTGTTTCTTTTCGACGCAAATTAATGAAATACCTTTTCATGGTATGGGATAATAATTTCAGATATCTTGGAATAATATAGCACTAATATTCAACAAAGACCAGGCACAGTCCATTGATCCTACCACTCGATTTTCATCAGTCCTACTGTATTGTTAGGAGCTTACATGGATGCACCTTATGCTTTATGCAACTTTGATGTAACATTATAACTTTGTAACCAAATGGATATCACGTCTTTCAAACGCAATTATTGGTCACATTGAAGCAAAAGACTTTCATAGGTCAATTTAAAGCTGTCTTTAGACAGCGCCCTCCCCTCCTCCTGTTACTTTATTTAAATAAAAATTAGTATAACTTATTTCTCGTATTGTGGTGAGAATTGCATGGAAATGGGTAAAATACGTGGAATAATGTGGGTAAGTCTTCTATAAGCTGTTTAATTGTCAACAAGTTTTCCCAATGTATAGCAAAGTATTTTCAAGTGGACACTTCCACTACTGATGTTACTCATGTTTACCAGCAACCACAATAAGAGCTGGACAAATAGGTTTTAGGACAACTACGCCGATGGATAATTTAAAGTCTTTTTTTTTACTGCTAAACTTTGTTTTACTTCACACCATTATAATAAGTTATATTAAAAACTTAATTTTTTGTGTGTGTTTGGGGCTTACCATCCTCGCATGCATTATGGACATTAACTTTCTTGCCCCAATCTTCGGATCCATGACCCAGATAGATGTATGTTATGAGATTTATTCAGTGTCGATCGCATCCGGATGAAATCGCCCTCGCCCGCACGGAGGAAGTCTTATTGCGATGTAATCTCGATAGGCCAATCATCCCTCTTTCGATAGAAATCTGGCCGATTCCCTATTCAGGTCTGCTGCTTGTCAGCTTGCCTCGTATTGTGTTTTCCGAATGCAGGAATCGGATGCCGGTTTTTTTTTTGACGAAGCTGTAAATGACATTTTAGGGTTTTGCATCTTTGCTAATAAAATCCATCTTTGATGTTATATACAACTCGGAGACGGGACGGAGGTTCCATTCCGATTCTAATGCCATATGCTCGTCAGTAATGAGTACCGTAAATCAACCTGATAAGTGTGTGCAGGGGGAGGGGGCAGGATGAGGCCTGGATGCCTTAAAATCCATCCGATTCATACTCGCTTACAAGGCATGATATAGCTATAGGCCATAATATATAGGAAAACATGCTCGATAAGTGACAAAAAAATTTGAGGGCTCCTTTTACAAAAACTTTTTGTATATTTGCTCTTTTTATTGTGCCATTGTATGATATAATCATGCCTTTTCAAATATCCTATCTGCTTCCTAATAATATCCATCAGACCAAGAACGTTAAGTCAATATTTAAATGTCTAGCTAATTTTATAAAATGTGTATACCAAATAGTTTGGGGCCCCAAAATTCTATAATATATACTGAAAAGTTAGGGGTCTGCAAAATTGGGAATAATCACCACTGAAATTTTGGACTCGTGAAATATGGGGCCTTATAAGACCTGGGCCTAATGGAAGATCAGGCCCTGCTTATCTATCCATCATATCACTAAAAGCTGGAATACAGTTAGTTACATCTTTGTCATACAACGGCAAAGTGGAGGCTATTTTGTTGATTTGTTTTCCCTCTTTTTCTGTTGTTGAATATGAATTTTCGTGAAAGTTTGTGGTTGAATTTATACTGGCAATTGATGGCTGTGGAAAAATAAGTTGGCTATTGAGGATTTGAATTCTGGATAATCCGTGGATTCAAAGTGATCAATATGCCTCCTTACACTGTTAAAACTGAAGGTGACAAATGAGTGTTATTTTTCACCCCGAGGCCCCATAGATGTTACACTAACGGGACACTGGGGTCCACGCTTCCATTCAGTTAACGTGGTGTTTACGTCACTTTTCCTCTTTGAGCGCCATGATTAGTAGGTATTACCGTATTACTTTATTTATACATTTTAGGAACTCATTTATAGATTATATTGAACATGTGGTGGTGTTTCGTTGCAGTGTAGCAGGTGACATGTTTTAAATTTTATTGATTAATGTAGGCAATATTTTAATGCGTTCGTCGTGGAAAATTTTTGGCATAAAACTTTTAGTTTCAATTTTTAACAGCTATATGCATATCCCAGCTGCAATAACTGCAACAACACAGATTTAAGTCTTGGACATGTCCTTTCTTGCCAGGCCATCTTGGCGAGTATTCAACAAATTAGTGACTCTCCCTTCGATGATCTTTATTCGGACAACTGCTTTCATATTATGTTGAGACTGAGTGGACCGCCGCTCATGGCCTTATTTGATCTTCAGGATTTCTATCCATCGACAAGGCAAAAACAATAGTTATGCAATTTTGAAGCAGTTATGTAGTTTTTGTAGGAGTTTTCGAAGCAAAGAGCCATAAAATGTGAACGCTTAGTTAGAAATTCTAAAGACCGATTTGAAATATTATTTCGCTTAAAACTTCGCTTAAACTCGAGTTAAACTCTCTTTCCCAAATGAATGTCGAAAGTTTACGAAAACAGATTCAATCAATCCTAAACAAGATTGCGTTTTAATGATTTCACTTAACGTCTGTGTAAGATTGAACAGTTACGATTGCTCTGCTCACAATCATTTTTTATGTTGTCCACTTAGATGAAGCAAAATCTGCTGGGAAAAATTCGAAGGTAAATGGTTTCTACCGTCATCGTTATTTGCGGGAACTGGAGCAAAAAGTGTAAAAATGAACTGGTAGTTCGACTCAATTGATGGTTTCTAGAAACAGTAAACTGTATCTTTTGGTCTGGTTATTATATTAAAAGGAAATGTTGTCTCTAAATAATTCAGTACAGTTTGAAGACAACATATAAACAAAATAAATATTTAGATTTTCATTTTTAAATCCATGCTCTGTGTATAAATCTGTTTTGATTAATTGTTTTTTTATGACTATAATTTTGAGAAAGGGCTTTGTGGAGTTGTTTTTTTAGTGAGAACAATTTTGTTCTTTACTTTCTACGGGAAAGAATAAATATTTCAACACCGGAAATAATTTCAAATTAATTTTTGAAATAAAGGAATAATTTTAGTTTCAATTTTGTATTTCAAACAAATAAAATATATTTCTCCTTACTTGCATAAGCAAGACTAGCTTAGTATTTCTCCCAAAGGCCGAAAAAAAATTATTAAAGCGGTGCTTTCGCCCTTATTTGATACTTATCCAACATTATTCGTGTTTAGGTCTTTTTTTATACGAGTCTGATTAAGATTGAATGGATTGTATTTAAAATATATGCTTTTTTACAATAGAAAAATAATATCTATAATATTCTGTAAAATTGCATCTGTAATTTATGCATAACTTTCCGGAAAGCAATTGTTTCGAATGGCATAGATTTTTGCAATTGTCCCTTCAAAACTAATAATTTACGACAGTTTTTATTAAGTAACTGCTAACTCAAAATGTAATTTTGTTGTGTTGCTATTTCCAAGGTGATATATAACAACACAACCTTTAAAAAACCGCGCCGTTTCAATCCAGTTAGAAAGAAACTTCTTATTCCATCATATATCAAATTTCTTTTCTTCTCAAGCAATTTTCAGGGATTTATCATCTGTTGCATATGAACAGCATCACGAATCTACTTATAACCCCCATTTCTATCTTATTTTATTTCTCTAAAAACCTCATATGGCTTCCTGACAAAACTTTGACACCCAACCCAAATAAGGGCTGCTTCACACTTTTTGGCTTCCAAATCACAGCTATTACGAGCTGACCTTGTACCCCAAGAATCCCCTGGCGAGCGTGACTAATATTTTGACAAAATTCTGCCTCGCCATTGTCCATTGTTACGAGTGTGACAGCAAATTACTCTGCTGGAAAACCTTCCCCTTCCACTTGCCTCTTTCTGGATATAATTTGGGCCTGGAAGGAAACTGAATCCAAATGATATCCGTTATGAGACAGAGGCTAGAATAAGAGGCATATGTGGCCTAATCAAACACTTATAAAAAAAATATTTCAATTTGAAGTCATTGGTCCCTTCCGAAGTAAGCCCAAACAAATGCTTCCAGTTATTTGGTTCTACGTTGCTTACAACCAATAACTGACATTTAAAATTATTTTCGTATGAAGGGAAATATTAGAACCTTGCATCACTGTAATCAGGTCTTGATATTTCCTAAAGCCCTTTAGCCCCAGGCCTCGGGCTCCAAATTTCAAGCAAAATTTCAGGAGCCTTCTAACATTTTAGTAAATTTGATAACTTGAAAACCTTTTTTACTTAAATTAACTTTTATTTACACAAAATGTCCTAACGTGATTGGATCGGTCAATGTTATTAGGCAGGAAGTCGATAGGATAGTAGAAAGAGCTGCTATTACATTGACCAACTAGCATCAAAATATAGACAATTCCAAAAGATTCCGTTAAGGAGCCCCCCAAAACTAGTTGTGTCTCTAGTCCGTATCCAGAATAATCTTAGATCAGGATTACTTGTAACACATCCCTGCTTTTAATACAATTTGCAACTTCACAATTTACAATGTTTGGCCTTTTAATTACCGATTCTAACTGAATAAAAAGCGATGGTTCTTGTTGATATCGCATTGAGAGTTCGCAGTGATATATTTTTTTGGGTTATCACTTTGGTTTGGAGACAACTTTCATACTGCTTCACTTTTTATCGCTTTAAGGGGGAATGGGCGCGCTGAACCACGGGTCTCCAAACTCAAATGCCTCAGTGTTAATCCAATGGCGAAAAAACTATTTTCTCTGCCACATTTCTCCGGCTATATTGAATATTTTTACAAACGGTTTTTTTTAAATAATAAATGTAGATAACTTACAGGTCCCGACCTTTCCACTTTTTGAACTTGCTTCGAATATTTTGTGTAAAATTATTTATTGAAAATTAAAAAAAAAATATTCGAACCAATTTCAAAAAGTGGGAAGGTCGGGACCTGTAAGTCAGCTACATTTATCACATAAAAAAATCCGCTTGTAAAAATATTCAATACAGACGGAGAAATGTGGCAGAGAAAATATTTTTTTCTCCATAGGATTAACACTGATGCACTTTGTGCACTTTGCTTTGGAAGACCCCCGGTCCAGCACGACCATTCCCCCTTAAGCATCTCCATCTCATTCTAAACTTCATAGGTTATGTTGCGAGATGTAAATAGTAGCGTCTTGAAATGGTCCTTTTTATGGAAGGCCAAGTTATGTTATTTCAATCATGCTTTTTTTTTTGGTTCCAATTCGGACATACAGGTACTGAAGTTGTTTGTGAAATCAATGAATCGAAAGAAAAACGGTGGCACAATATAAAACAAGTAGGTTTATTACAGAATCTGTCACTTAACACTTTCGCTACGCGGGATTTTTGTTTCCGCGTTAATATCTGATAGAAATATAATTATCGAATCCTTAGTTGTGCGGCCGCCTGGGCCGTTTTAAGTGAAAGGGATAAACTTTAAACTTTTAAACGCCAAAATTAACTATTTTCATTAATCTTCTTTCGCAGATTTAATAATTAGTCATTATCGTTTGCTAAATTTGTTTGAAGTTTGAAGAATAACGATGTAATTTTTTGTAATAAATATCTTTTAGTCGCCACAATGTCCCATGTTCATTAACTTTCTTTCGAAAAGTCAGTTATTATCTATCGTTTGTTAAAAATTAATTTACAGTTCAAAGAATAAATAATTATTAAAATTGATGCTTTAAAAATAAAAGCAAAACTTTGGATATTTTTATGCAAAATTTCGCTTTTATTTTCAAAGCATAAATTTTACTAATTATTTATTCTTTGAACTGTAAATTGCATATTTTTTTATTCAAAATTATAATTTTCTATGGTGGGGGGGGGGGGCATATTTCTTCATACATATATAATGAACCATCAAAAGAAGTCTATTGTGATATGACGTCAATCCAAACTGAAATATATCACATAATTATTTTCTAAAGTTTTATGTGACATAAAGTTTCTCGTATGTTTGACGAAATGGCAACAGTGAAAATATTGAATAAAAATTTAATTTGCATGTTATTTCCAGAGACATTAAATAGCCAATGCTATGCCAATATTGTCATTTAATGTATCTGGTTATTTCAATGCAGATTAAGTATTTAGTTATTTAAATTTTCAATAAACTTATAATTTAAATTTTTTAATGAAATTTGGGAAGTAGATTAGCCTGATTCTTTGCTTCAAAAATGACGTATCCCACTTGTTTGTGAGACTTGAGATTCGTTTTGTGAAAGTGGATGACAGGCAGACGGACTGAACGATTATAATACCTTCTACTTTTTACGTTATAAACGTAGTGTGGAAGCTAAAAAAGTAGGTTTATAACAGAAATCAGTGACTTAGACCGCTTCCTTACAACATTTGTGCTCAACACGGAAAAAAGCGTCATACTCAAACACAGTATTTTATTCTATCTTAAACATTTACATGCTGAATTCAGCTTCTTTCAAGAATTCAATAATTTTTCCTTACCGCTTGCTAAATTTATTTATATTTGGGTCATCCTTTGTAAATGGGACAAATTGCACTCTTAAAAATTAAAAAAAAATCTTTTGCCAATGCGATAATTATTTAATATATGAGTTGTACTCATCAGATACATTACAATTTTTGTTGGTTCAGATCCATTTCAGGATTTTTCAATAAAAAATATATTTATACCACACTGAACAACTGGCATAAACTCCTTTAGGTACTGAACATGCGCGAAAAACAATATATGGTGCACGCGGCACCGAAAACAATGCATGCCTTTTTGACTTGCTTCAAGTGTACGCACAGTGTTTTAGTCCTGGAATAGGAACGACTTACGTTCAATGCTAGTTACTAGGAAAGTAATGTTGATCCCAAAAGAGCGGGGCAAAAAATTGCTACATAATTTTATTTCACTTTATTTAACATCAATTGTTTAATTGCATATTTATGATTATAATAAAAAAAGATTTTTTTAACCTGATTGTGGTTTATAATTAATATCACTGATTTTAATCATAATCATAATCTAGAAAAAGCATATTCACTCTCGGGAAGTCGTGGGAAAAGAACGCTGCAGCCGTATGAGCGGCTGAATGGTCGGGGCCAGGCAGTCAGGGCCAGGCATATGCCGGGATTCAAACCAGAGGCAGTCAGAAAGCCTCTGGTTTGAATCCCGGCATAAGGGCAGGGCTATTTGTGTGTTTTTCCTGAGTACGCTGCAATATACGTGCTTGTTAAATCTGTGGAGTAAAAAATCCCAAACAAGGTCACGATGGCGCCACTGGTTTGCTTTGGGTGGCAACTCGGGTGTCGACCTCGTCACTTGATCAGGGTTGTAAATTACGAGGCGCAATTTGGATGCATTAAAGCTCCATAGAGGTTTGAAATAGACAGCCGGAAAACGTACAACCTATCCTAACGCTGCAGTGCCACGTACCTTTCGGTTTAAAAAGCGTGGAGCGAAGAATATATAATAACTGAAAATATTATGGCTACTAAAAATTACGTACAAACGACAGATTATTTGAATGTTTGCACCAAGATTTCAAATATAAACTACTAGAAATTGCAAAACCGTAATATTTTTTGGGAAACATAAAATACTTTTATTAATAGAATGAGTTTGCAATACATAGAGACTAACTGAAAAAATTCTTGGTGACTTGATAAACTTTAACATTTTAGAATTTCCTTTGAATAGTTCTACATGTTTTTATTAAAATAATTAACTTTTAATTTTAAATCTTTCCTTTTATGCTTTCGCTATTTTCCATCAAATAAATAATGACTGTTCAAAACAGATATTTTTCTCATTTTAAAATATTTAACTACTTTGTAAGTTACTAATTTTACCCAAAAGTAATGTATTCAGGTGTCGTCTCGTCACTTAACTGCTGTTCTAAATTACAGCGTCCGTCGCCAATAGCCCTCGTGTAGCTATAGTTGGACGATAATTCAAACTAACCCGAACTCCACTCATCAAGCATTACATCAGCAGCTGTGAAATATCCAAACACATGCACTTTGGGAAAAATAACCTACAATTTAGGTACAAAAAAATCTCGGTCGTATATTGCATGCGCTTGGAAAGAAATATCCAAAGTGAAGTTATCCAATGTGGACAGATTTTCAAGGCTGAGACGTGAGGTAGTGACGTGTGAGGGAGTGATGATTCCGTAGGAAAGATCAAATAATATCATTTTCAAAGAATTTTTATCAGATTTAGTGATTGTATGTTAATCTACATCTAAAAGCCCACAATTTGAAGCTAGTAAAAAATACTCATACTTATCTATAATTGGTAAATGAGACCGAGGGAGTGACGGTAGTAAAAGACTCGCATGCTATTTTGAATATTAAAAGTACCATAAAAACGTTATCAGTCATGGAGCAAGACAACTGATGGTTGATTTAGAAGCCTCAATCCTTTAAGAATAATATGCCAATTTAAATTCGATTTCTTAGTCGTTTAGTAAGTTTTTAATTGAATTTTAAATCAGTGTTGTAGGAGTGACTCTATAACCCAGGTACGTTACATATTCTTAAAATTACAGAAAACTATTGAGGATAGAAACACATTTTATACATTTTCGAAAACTACAGAAACTAGTTAACCATAAATAGTTCTACTAAAAAAGGATTATTTTTTTATGATGTTAAAAGTTGTAAAATTATGTATGGACAGCGTGATAGGAAGTGACAAATCGGGTATTTAAACGAAATTTTCTAAAGTAAATTATAATTTTTTTTAGTGGGACAAGTTAGGTTATGGACCAGTTTAAACTAATCAATCACAAACCTGCATATATAATTTGAAAATAAAGAACAAGGTATCCGGAACATCGATTTGTCTCTTTTACAGAGAATGACCCATTTCGAAGAATAAATGTTATATTCCTCACTCTCGAATAGAAGCAAAAAATTTCATATCAACATTAAAAAACATTCTATAATCTATAGCATATAATCAAAACCTAACTACACCGAAGGATTTCTAAATACCGTTTATAAAACAAAACGCGACAAAAGAAACCTCATTAAAAGGATAAACAGTATTAAAACATCCTTATTCATTCACATGTTTAAATGTAAATGGAAAATTGCGATTGCTTTTTAAATAAAACAAAATAGAACGTTTTTAGCCTTTTTCTTAAAAAAAGCAAACTATCAAAGAATCCATTTTCGATATGTATTAAAATGTCATCCAAAACTGATTAAATCACAAAATATTTTTTCCTTTCTTAATTTAAAAAGAAAGGAAAAGATTGAGTGGCAAAGGCGGTTTAAAAAATTAGATAATTCCTTTCTTATGCTTTTTAAGTGGGTATAAGACTTCGCAATTTTTCATTAAGTGAAGTTCTTCAAATTCGATTTTTTTTCCCTAAGATTTTTTGACTTCTAGTTTCGATGCGCTAAATTGTTTGTCGTATCACGCTTGTATGTGGCATCAGTAGTGTTAGGAAATGAGGTGACGGACGAACATACGATAGCTTTTTTAAAAGTTTCCCACTTTTAACGTCAGATAAATGTAGTGTAGAAGCTGAAGCGTGTTTCAAATTGTGTGACGTAACCAACCAAATTACAAGGTACTGGAAAAAGGAGAATCCTCACTGCAAGAAAGCTTTCCAATTAAATATAAACTAAATTGTTTAGAAAAATAATTTTTTAATCGGAATTTTAATTTACAAAATTAAAAAGATTAATTAAGGGTAATAAATTAGCTGCCATTATAGTAAAGTATTAACCTACTGGTGTCATAAAATTAGAAGAATTAAAAAAATCTCTCGAAGAGTGTCAGATTTTTAAACACGTAAGTTAATGCCAACTTGTTTTTGAGTACGAAAATGTAATGTAGAAGTAAATAACCGTTGCATTTTCAACTTCTGCTTGCCACATGTATAAAACCTTTCTGTAGGACTCAATTCATTGACCTCTTCTCAAACTTATATTGCTTTATTTTGTCTATCATTATGACTGTTAAAATTTGCCAGGAACAGAACAACAACCCTTACAAATAATAGCTGTAATCTGAAATGTCTTAAATGTAATGTAACCTTGTCACAGAAATTTATCAGTTTAAAAAAAAGGGGTGTTACCTAAATAGTTTTTTAAGTATTTTGTAGGCATTGAACTTAAAATATTTCTTGCGTACCTTTATCTCAATTTCAGTCCTATTCTACTAGTAAAAAAAATGCGCATTTTGTATCGAAAAGTATTCTGTGTTCAACCTCTATATGCAACTATATAGATCCTCTCAGAATATACAATTAGTGTTAACTGTCTTTAACTTTACTCAAGCATTTTTAAAAAATTGTTTTGATTACAATATTCACTGTACTGAAAGTTTGTAAACTTTCAAAATCTAATAAGAGAAGTTATTATAATACAACTACTGAGGACTAAAATAGTTCCCTTTAGTTTTTTTTTAAATATTCAATATTTTAAAATACTTAATATTTTATATAATCTTATGCTCTAGTTTAAATGGAGAACATCTACTTACACTAGGGGAAAAAACGACACTATTGTGATAGCAACTATTTTAATGATAACAACATTATTAGCTTCTAGAGCTAACGCTACCAAAGTTATTTTTATTATCTTCGCGCAGACTTCAAGATCGCTCTATTAGCGGCGCGTGGGAACAATGCCTATCAAATTTCACTCTGTAAAGATACAAAATAAAAGATAAAAAAATATTCGGTCAAAAAATGTTATGGGGAAAACACCGCACCATTGACCTAATACAACAGAGAAACAAACTAACATTAAAAAAAATACTGTGTTAAAAACTGTTCCAAGTGGGTAACTATGTAGAATTGGTTCAGCGGCTATGGTGGCTGAGTTTCCGGCCGAAGTACCATTGTGGCGTGGTAAGATAAAAGAAACGGTTTCACCTATCACCGAATTATACAGCTGTTGTGAAAATGAATGAAAGTATGAACCATAGTTCTATTTTGAATCCTCCATACAGACATGCGGATTAAATGTTTTCTATTGAACCGTTTCACTGCGGTTATTCTGGTATTGAAAATATTTGTGGTTCTTTGAAGATGCCACCTTTTATTCTGCTGATAAAATAATTGTAATTTTATTCATACCGTATAAACGTATTAATACCCTGAATATAAGGACGACGATTCGGTCCCACTTAAATTTGGCTTGTAATTTACTCCTTAATAACTCCTTACTAAAGACACTAAGTTTTTATTTTATTTTAATATGTGGCAACACTTGACTTCTTTTAACAGCAAAGAAATTGCCAAGTTTAAAGTTTGTTGTAGGATTTTAATGCTTGGACCAAAGTTATCCTTAATTGCCAAAATCCCAATCTTTAAGATATAGAGATAATTCTGTAGAAAATGGTATTTTTGATACTCGAAAAACGAACGATGGTGTAGTAGTTAGAGCACACTGACTATAGGTACCGATAGTACGCGTAATAATTTTAAGCAATAGCTCCCTCTCTAATTCACCGTAAAAATCCCTCATTAGGCTTTAAAATAAAACAAACTCATGATCAAAGAAATATTTAGAATTTTTAAAAAAATTGGTCCAAAAAAATTCTGAAATACGAATTTGAATTTTTGTATTAAAACTTTCGAAAACAGTGTTCCATTTTTTTATGTGTACAAAAAAATTCCAATTTGATCAAAGGTTTTTATAAAAAAAATCATTTTTTTTAACATCCGCAATTCAAGTACGTTTGCATCCTGTTTTGAAGGGTGTAGCCTGATGCTCAAAGGACATTTTTTTAAAGTGAACCCCCGCTGGGCGATGTGGAATTGAAAAAGAATAAAAGCGCCATTCGTTAAACTCCTGTAGTCCAAAACGTGGAGAAAGGGGTACGTTTTGATTGAAATTATATTTTTAAACGCTACAGAAAAAAAAACAATTAATTTTTTCTATTAGTGTCTCCAAGGACACTTTTGGCTTCGATAAATTGAAAGGGTGGTGAGCCATCTGTAGCGTAGAGAAATAATTTCTTTAGTTGGTAAGTGTGAGGGAAATGGTACATGAAACTGTCCAGATTTTTCTACATTTTAACTATTTACAATAACTATCTACTATCGGTACATTTTAACTATCTAGATTTTTTATAATATGACTGGAAATAATGGTTTGATATACAAAGTTGATAAAATTTTCATTGCAGTTTAGTAAAACGTTGTTGTTAAAAAGCTGTTGTATATTAAAATAAATTTAGAAGGTTTAACTTTGTTATTTTATTTTTAACAGTAATGTTGTTAATTTCATCTATTACCAGTACTCGTGCCCATGTGTACCATGTCTTTTTTACAATGCATGATGAAATAAAACTTTTCGTAAAATTAGTATTTTATTAAAGAAACATAATAATGTTGTCACACTATAGCAGGTTTTAAATTGACGTTGGCTTACCTAAAATATAAAAAAAATTCTACTTCTTCTATATAATAATTCAACGAACTATTTTCAAAACACAGGCTGACCGTAGTTAAATCTTTAAACAGTGCTGAAATGTTGAAAACAGAAATGTTTATGAACCAGGAACTATTCCCTTTGACATATTACCCTTTTTAAGCTATTGACAATACTCAATTTAAGAAATCTTATTACTATTCTTGACATCTTATTGTATTCCGATTCCACCTTTAAATACAATTTATTTTTTTAACTATCACCTCTAAACAACAACTAGAATCTCATTAAATAGTTTGATTCAATTCTCAGCTCACACCGGAAATTTTATAACCAAAGAACAATAAGGGGCAGTCGAATACCGAGTCGTCAAACTAACTGTCCCTTTTAGTGGACGACAGCACCTTCACATATTTCTGCCAACAATTGGAATAAGTTTCCAAGAAGCGTTTGTCTCGAGGGCGAAAATGACATCCAGAAAATTAAAATAATAAAACTTAGATAGGGGATTGAACTTTGTTGAAGTAAACTTATTCTAAGAAAAACTTCTATTGTGAGAGACGATGGAAGTTATATAATTGGATTTGCATAAGATATGGCTTTATATTCAGATGAGGGAGAATCATGCTGTTAAGCAAATATTGAAACACGCGTTGTAATTTATTTTTCGAAAGAGTTGTTATATTCATGAAATGGAAGTTTTAACATTTGAAGTGAGGGCAGATGCTGCACTGTTAAACATTTTGTCCCAGTTTCCCCCAAATATACAGTATTACTATAGCTTCAGACGTTATTTGAAGTGTGGTAGGTATCAAAGCTGCAAAAACCATTCAATAGCTGGTAAAGATTATTATAGCTGCGACAAATATTTGGTCTAAAAAATAATTTATTTGGCAGTTCATAAGAGGTAGAACTGTGAAATTAGTGGAAATAAAAAAAATTCCTAGCTACATTAGTAACACATTGTGGTTACATAAAACTAAACAATTTTTAATCTGTAATTTGATTACTTTATTGGGAAATTTTATTTTAAGGAACTGAAACTTTGTTAATATAAATAACAAAAATTTTTATTGTATACAAAATGTATATTCTCAAAATTTCCCATAATGTTCAATGCGATATAATGTTAGAAAGGCCTTATAAATGTTTAAAGGATCTTTAAGAGAGTTTAAGGTTTAGGTTCGTGTATTTGGAGTATTTAATTAACCTCTTCTGTTCCAGTTGGTTAAAGTTGAAATAATTGACTTTCCTTTTTGGGGTTCTCAGTAACAAAGTAATGGCTTTCTTATTTGATTAGCTGCTTGAACAGTAAAAATTGTCTTGTTTATACGTTGGTAGTTATAGCGAAATGTGTCGTAAATCATGCATTTTTTTGAAAATTTAATATGCGTATTGATTTCTAAATTTTACTTTCAACTACCTAATTTGAAATAGATAGTAATAAAAGTATTGCGATGGGGTCGAAAATCCAAAATGAAGATTTTGAGTTTTCTACAGGATTTACAGGGGGCTGATTCTGAAAAAGTGGTTTTTAAACATTGGTCCGTCTGTCAGACTGTCATTCAAAGAGATATAGATTTTTTTTATTCCTTAGGTAACCACCAAAGTGTTTTTTAACATATTAAAAAATACTTTTCCCTCTTATTAATTAATTCTCTAACAAAAACAAACTGTCTGAATAAACACATCCTTTCGTTTATTTACAAAACCGGATTACCCCATTCCAAAGTGATATGTATCACTAGGACACAATGACATTACAGGAAAATCAATTGAACTTGTGCGGCAGAGCGTGCCTAAGATGAGACAAAACAATTGCTTTTTACTCGAGTGACTTTTTAAATAATTTATGACGACTAAGATTATCTCGCATCGTGGTATTAATTTGATAAAGAAGTAAATAGCCTTTAACAGCTTTCGAAAGAAAAAAAACTATTTATACAAAACAAATGATATTGAAACTTTTATTTTTTTACTGATAACTATATACGGTTCTAAGTTACAATTTTTATCTTTCATCTAAAATTGATAGTAGTTATACCTCAGAAACTATGAAACACATAAATATATAATTTGTAAAGTGTACATATCTGTGTATTTTTTTTATCACTAAACTTTGCGTGGAAGCTGAAATAGACAAAGGAAATTAGCACAGCCGTACCGAATACATAAGCAAATTGGCATTTACTACATTGCTCTGCTGGATGCAGTCGTTAGTCTATGTATGATCTCGTCACTTATTTGGGCCTGGCATCTGTCTCTCCAAAATTCACATCTGTAGTTGTCAGGTCTAGACATCACGATCTCTCTGTCCTTTAAAACAATGAACTGTTGATTTTCGTACTTGAATAGCGGCCATGTTTCTTCAGAGGGAATGTTTGGATTTCTATGGAAAGAGTTATGAATAATTCAGGTATTAGTTAGCAGTAATTCATTTAAAAAGTAAACATGTTATCATAAAAATTTAAACATTGCTTTTTGATAAGTACATATAGTAATACTAAAAAATATTACATTTCGTAAAATTTACGGCTTTAAACTGGGAGCTGAGTTCTTAGTAAAAATCTGTAAAAAATACGGAAGCATTCTGTATTAAATGCGTAAATTCCATTCAAAATACGGAATAATAAATTTGTCCCGTAGCATTTTCGTACTTTCTGAAATTGATAAATATTTTTTGTTAGGAACAACTTGAACCCGCAACCGGTCAGGTTACAAGCGAAGCATCATACCAACTCAACAATTGAATCTCTCGATGAATCAAAGCCAAAAAATAATGCTATTTGCGTTACCGTGCCTACCCCCCTTCAAAAGTGACATAATTTAGTTCAACGTTTTTTTGAAAAAATTGTAAACTGAAGACGTTGTAGGAAACGCTTAAAGTAATTAAGCGAAAATGTTTTAAAACGAACTGGTAAATTTCGTGTTTTTTTGCAGTGTAGCTGTAAGCAGATTAATTCAATTTCACAAAACATAATCACATAATCTCACACAACTTAAACTTTGGTACAATATCCTGCCAATGAAAAAACAGTCAATTGCGAAAAGTTGAAACCAGAAAGTCATAGTAACAAGTAGTCTCACGTATACTGTATTAGCTTTCATTAAAGGACATATCTTTATAGACAGGCCTACCAGTAGAGAAGATTGGAATCATTTTGTAAAAAGTTATTCATCTAGTAAATGTTAACCACATGGCCGTTATTTTCGTAGGGCGTGTCCAGAACGCGGACATTGACTGCGCGAAATTTCATCAACTGCTGCGACTACTTCGTTCTGCACATACATTAAATGCTTTATTTCACTTCTTAATGCCTTCCACTATGCGTAAAGACTAAAATTTATGAAGTTTCTCAGAATTATAACGATAGAATCTATTTAGAATTAAAAAGTTTGGATCTATTGGAATCGTAAAGTTAGAATCAGGGCCGGATTTAAAGATTTGCCGCTTGTAGGACTACGATGATTTGCCTTCCTGTCACAATATTCTCCCTCTTCGCAAAACAGGGCGGTATGTGCTATTTAAAATTATCACAACGAATATAAAAGAGGGAAAATAAGTTTATTTGAAATACAATATAATTAGAAAATATAAAAAAAAGAAAATCAGATATTTTCATTTTCTGATAACTGATCACTTACAATATCCTCACTTACCCTGCATAACTTCCAAATCTGGGGGAGAGGTGCAATTGCTCTCGCAGCGGCCATGTTTGCTACTAAATATTAGTACTATAGTTAAACTCATAGTTTCCTTGCACAGAAGCCACGACCATGGGCGGAGCTATAAAACGCGCGGAGCAATCAGATGAAGAAATTTCAGCCGTTTATTTTGTCTTCATCTGATTGCTCCGCGCGTTTTATAGCTCCGCCCGCGGTCGTGGCTTCTGTGCAAGGAAACTATGAGTTTAACTATATATATACGTTTAGGCATTAATGTAAATTATTTGTTTTCTTCTTTAAATTATTAGTATCTTTATAATAATTTTTATGCCTAATGCCGCATTAATTTGTCGTAAAATTTGCATCCCAAAAAATTCGCCGCTCTAGACTACAGCCTACCTAGCCTATTTAGAAATCCAGCCCTGGTTCGAATGTAAAAGAATTCATAAAGTTAACTCACCCAGTCTTGGCGAATGCCACCCATCTGGCCATGACGCGGTGACTGAAACCTTTTTCTTGTTGGGTGAAGTTTAAGAAGAGAGGGTTTCCGAAGACATACTGCACCTCGTCAAAATGCGTGGTTCCCATCCAGTCAGCGTTGGGCGATGACGACCCTCGTCTGTCGAATACGTAGAAGTAAACATCGTTGCGCATCGAGTGCAGCTCAGCGTGGAACAGCACGCTGCAGGTGATGAGGTAGTCCCCGAACGACATGGCGATCGCCCTCGAGTAGTCGTCGCTCGTCCCGTTCACCACCGATTTAATGAAATGATCAGCTATGTCTTGTTCGTTTTTCTGCTCGGTGATCGAAAAGATCCCCTGCACGAGAGAGTGGGCCAGTGTTTTAGTGATCGCTTTTGTCTGTTTGCTGCGTGGGAAAAGCTGGGGTAGAGAGGCGGCAAGAAAGAAAGGCCCTTCATCTTGGTTTATACCTATTAGCATGGGAAAGTCTGAGAAGGTTCCTTTGTGCAGATACTTGATAGCGAGTTCTGGGAGATATCTGTCACCAACCCTTGGCAAGAACACTATTTTATTCTTTTCCATTATGCGACCCTCAGCAGTTGACAAAACACTTGCTGGAAGCGCCTTCAAACACTCTAACACTAACTTCGGATTGTTTTTGAGATTAAATTCTTTGTCATCAGCACAACCAACCATAGCTGCTATGTTCTGAGACGAGTTTCTGAGTTTCATATTATCTTCAGTTATAACAGGAACAGTTGCAGCTCCACTTTGCAAAATGACTTTGTTAAAGAGGCGTTTGGTTAACGGCGATACGAGGTGACCCGAAATGCTCACTGCCCCGGCACTCTGTCCCATTAGCACTATGTTATCGGGGTCTCCTCCAAAGGCTTGAGCATTGTTTTTGATCCATCTCATTGCTAAAATCTGGTCATAGAATCCCATATTTCCTTCGACCTCTTCAATGAAAGCGGAGAAGAAACCCATAACGCCGACTCTGTAGTTGAAATTTGCCACGATGACATTTCCGAACTGAGCCAATTTCGTACCATCATAAAGTGGCATGTTGGAAGATCCGTGTTCGAAAGATCCACCGTGAATAAATATGATAATCGTCTTTAATTCAGAGTTGTTTTCAGAGTAGGGTACCCACAAATTAAGGTACAAACAATCCTCTGTCATGTTTTGAACTTCTGGTTCCCAGTAGTGTTGAATTGACACATTTTGTATACAAGGTGGAGGTAATAAAAACGCTTTAAGTTCTCCTTCCCATGGAGTCTTTGGCAAAGGCTTTTTAAATCTCCGATCATCAATTGGTGGTTCTGCGTATGGTACACCTAAAAAAGCTTCGATTTGAAGTCCATGAGTAGTTTTAGTGAATCCTCGTAGAAGCCCAGTGGTGGTCATTATCACTCTGTCTGAGTATGCTGATTTCACAAGTAACGTGATTGCAAAGGTCCATAATTTCAAAGCATTTATAATCATGTTAAACATTTACTTATGACAAATATTCTATGGAGAATATAAATTAGTTTAGTCGCTTTTATTATGAATCAAATGTTGAATTTGGTTGTTTAATGTTTGTCTTGAAGAGGTTAATCAACTTTTTCGTATTTCAGTAAGTTTTAGGATTATTTAGTCGATAGTTTCTTAACCAGAAAGTAGATTTTTCAATGATTTGAATAATCTTTATAGTTTGAAATTAATTTTAGCAATTATAATTTATTACAATGTATCTGAAATAAGTAAACACCATACTAGGTAGTAAAACAAAACAAAATATGTACTGTTAAAAGACAAAACTGCTCGTATTATCAAGACTTTTGAGTAAGGAGGCTAAATTATAGGTAATAACTATTTTCGTACTCACTTAAATAAAAATAATGGAGACCAGAACAAAATCATTCTATCAAACGAACGCTTCTAACCACATATCCTAACAATCCTTCTCTTTATATAGACAAATACTATACCTTTTCTTTGTACTTTTTTATGCTGCATGACCTCATGTATTTGCATCTATGTAACTACGATTGCTTGTCTATTTCCACAAATGTAGGAAAACGATCCGTACAAACACTGTATTTAGTGGCGGGCCATTATAAAGGGCTATAAAAGGAATTTAAGAGATCGGCAGAAAGTGCTTTAAAAACATAAAATAGTTTGCAATTGTCAATAGTTTCACAGAGGAAGGCAATTTTATGGAACTTTAAAAGGTTTTTTTTTTATTCTTGGGGTTTAAAAGACATTGCAAGGATTTTATTTTCAATTAACTTTATCGCCGTATATAAACTAAAGTAAAGAAAAGTCCTTCTAGGAGCCAGGGAAACCACAAGATATGTTTCTTATCCCGACGTGTGTCATTGTATAAAAAGTTTGTAAATTTTATGTACGTTGAATGATGCATAAGCGCTAATCACTTTAAAAAATTAGAAGTGTTTTCATGATACAATTTGATGAATTTTCTATGCAATGGACATAAATTTTTTTAGTTAACAATAATATTTTTAGACAATAGGTTTCTTAAACGTCACTTACGTCACAATTACAGAAATTAGAATATACCTGCTTGTCCTGTAATCCGATAGTATTTGTGTAAATGAATCATAAATATTTCTTTCGACCCTTTGTCTTGATTTTTTATATATTTAGACCTTAAATATTAATAAGCTTTCTTTTTAATTTTTTAATTTTTTTTCTTCATATATTTATAATACATACGTATCAGTATAGACATTTAAATTTTTTTTCAGAAATTTTTCTGATATCTACCCTCATAAAAATGTTTTCAGATAACTTCAAAATGGAAGTTCTTTAAAAAAAAGTTTTTTTTATTGTTGTTTAAAACTCTATATAGCAAAATATAATTCCTATTAAATATTTTGTGCACGTGCGCCGCAGAAAATAATCACAGAAAGATAATTGTCAACAACAATACCACAAAAAAGTAACTGGGAGCACACACACACACAAAAAATGACGTTGAGAAATCAAGCTCTTGATCTTGACCTGGAGACCTTTTGTTTCTTGTTTGGGCGGAAGGCCCTTGATCTTGGCTTCATGTTACCTGCTCGCGAAATTGGCGACAAGGAAAGGATAAAGTTCTTTGATCTAGTTCTTTGGCCGCCAGGTTTTACAGGAACAAAGGCGTCTCACAACCAAATTTTGTTTCTTATTAAATAAAAAACTGAATTAGTTTTTTCTTCTTCAAATTTGTAGTTAAGTTGGTTGGTTATTTTAATTTGTTGAAACGTTATGTTGGGCGGTGTCAAATATGCGCGAAGTCGTAGAATGCGTTTACGTAGACTTGCCTACATGTTGTTATTTTGTATTTTATTAATCTTTACAGTTTCCTGAACTTTCGGCTACAAGAATTGCTACATGAAATGTTCTCAATGCATAAATATTTTAATAGTTATGTAGTGCTGACTTTTATCAGACGGTTTAAGATTATGGTGTGGTGTTTCCAAAAGCTTAGTCTAGTAAATAAAACTATTTTTACCCCAACAAAATATTTATTTACAGAACATCAAACTTAAAAGAAGTTATATATAAATGTATACGCTTAGTGTGTTGAAAAGGTACCGAAGACTCTTATTAGATAAGGGGGCAGCACTCGTATTATATAAATAAAGAAATTTACGTATTTTCAGTTTCGTATTAGTTACAATTATTTGGTTTGTAGGTAACACTAAATGGTACGGCGTAGATATTCTCACTCTCTATATTTAGGTACCCCCTCTTGACAAGATGCATTCGCGCCACAGTTAGCTTGCTAAGTAATGTGTTTAAAAATCTTCACCAATAACGGACTTGCTACTTATATTTCGTTTAAATTTTTTTTTTTTAAACCCGCATATACCATGCAGGTAAGATACACAAAATATGATTGAAGACAATGGAAAATGTTATCCTATTAATCACTTTATTATCTCAAGTATTAAAGTTTCCTCAAAGGGAGTGGCTGATATTTTCTTGGATTACAAGACTGAATGGGTGAATAGGATATACGAAATGTGTTCCATATATATATATATCATTTTCGAAGCGGAACGGTTTTCATATAAGGATTACAAAGAAAATTGTAAAGAAAATAAAAATACCAAAACAATCTATGGTCGAATCTATTTAAAATAACGTGCCCTTTAATCCAACAGAAAAAGGTGAATGCATTGTATATAATGGAGAGGTGTTAATGTTTTACACAAGATGCATTGTGATTTGCATTAAATATAATTTATTTAAAGGAAATTTTGCACTTTATTGCAATGAAATAAATTAGAAATCGATATTTATTTCTAATAAAATTTTATATTTCAAAATAATTTACTGAGATACTTTTTTTGTAAATTTGTTTTGCGATTAAATTAAATCCTGTTTTACCATTTGAGAAAGCTGTCTGAAATATGCAAAATGGAATCAAATCCTTAATCGTTAAATTGCTAAAGAGATTCAAACAGAAAGGTTTAATATCAGGATCATAGCAAAATTCCGATTTTCTACGGTCACTTATAGCAGAATACCCAAAGAATTGGACTTGGTATCTAGGTTTTTATGGTGTGTGCATGCATTCAAATAATATACGCTTCATAATAAAATCATTTTCAAAGTTAATAATTTCATAATAAAATATTACTACTTATTACTTCATAATAAAATCATTTTCAAAGTTTTTGACTAGAAATTTTCTAAAAAAGTTTTAAGAAATGCGACTTTGTCTAAATAGATAAGTCCAATTATATTATGGCGACCTTGTGACTGTTAATACATTTAAACAACATGGCTTTCGGCTCAGAACCAAAGACCAAAACTCGAAGCACTAAAATATTTGTAAACTGAGTGTAGATGCTACTTGAGCTTCCTGAAACCCTAGCAAAATCCATTACGAATATATTCTTGCCGGTCTGAGATGGTAAAATACTTTCTCCCCTTGTGATATTTTTTGGTTGGAATCTCATGCACTGTCTAATTTATTTATAATAAAAGACAGGAATAACTATTTAAAGTAATAATGAGTTAAATACTCACTATTTCACATAAGTGGAACCACAATACTACTTCATTGTGGGGCTGGGGACCCAGTCGCTTAAGGCGTTCGCATTGCATGCGGAAGGTCCAGGTTAGGTCCGGGCATCGCTAAAATAACTGCCGATCTATAAACGGCCCGTGCAACCAAAAATGACCGACCAAAGTACCAACGCTGCGTACGATGTAGACTATAATGGTTGCGTTGGGTGTGCCTACTCATTTGTAAGGTCGTCACTTGACTGCGATTCAAAATTATGACGCCCGTCGCCAATAGCCCTCGTGTAGCTCTAGTGCGACGATAATTCAAACTAACCTAACCCAATAGCTCATTGTCAAAACTCACTTGGCATCCTAAATAAACATAATCCAATAAACCTTTTGAAATTATTACTAGTATCCCACCCCATATATCAATAGACTTTATCGTTGAGATCTTAGAATAGCTTTTGTAAAGTGACCCACCATTTTCGAATGGTAATTCGGTGTTTCCATAATGATTCAGTACTGAACGGGGGAGGTGCTGAAGTTTTTTTTACAAAAAAAAAAGCTCCGAATGTCCTCTCGCTTGACTGACAATGCACGATGAATTCTTGAGAATATATTCTACTTGGCTCTATTTTGTTTTGCTTGATGCGTCTATCGGTAGGTGAAAAGTGCCGTTTTTATTGTAGACGTTGGTCTGTTTTCTTGTTAAATTTCTTTTTTTTTATCATCCGGTTTTGAAAAATCGGGTAAAAGTTTTTTTTTTCAATGCACATGTACTATGTACGTATATTTTACTCAACTAATTTTTCTAATTCTAACAATTTCCCCAGCAAACTTTAGGGATTTATTAAAACCTTAAACCTAAGAGTTACTTCTTTCTGTATTAAGTTCATTATCTTTTAATATTTCTAGAAAATATATTTAAACTTGTAGATCTTTACAATTATTCTTTTCTAAAATTAATTTTAGTAGATATATAATGTCTTACGCGAGATTTTCACTGAAAAATAGTATTGTAAAAACCAGTTATGTCCACAAAGCTAATAATTACATTCAAATCAATAAATTGGAAATTTTTAAATGTTTGTATTTTAGAAGTGAATTGAACTCATTGAAATTTTTATAAAATAGCTTCTATCTAAATGAATAGTCATCAGCCTCTGTACAACTATTAAATAATTCCTGTAATACTGGATCTAATCCTGGAAAATACTGCATTTATAGCAATAAGATAAATTTAAAAATTGCAAGGACTCATTGAGTCTAAAATCTTGATTACTGAACTTCTTGAAGCACACAATTTTCACAACCTCTATGAAATATACTAGTTAAATGAACCGTAAAAAAACTAATTTGATTCTCCCACTAATCTCTATTTCCATAATCACTTCCAGCAATCTCTCTAACATATGGTAATAACTTATGTATCTCATCATGTCCAGAGTTGCTGTACAGAGTAGTGTGTACTTCGCGTGCAATTTGTGTTAGAATGAAGACTTAACTTGAGAACCTTGGGAAAGTTAAATCTCGAAGGACAATATTCTACACACGTGCAAGTTGACTGACCAGTAGGGTAATGTAAGTCCATTGTTTTGGGGCTTGTACTTTAATGGCGGAGAGTATTATCGGTAATAATATGTTGGTCACTGGTTAGGGGTATCTTCTAATGTACATAATGCTATATTCACATTTTATGATAATTTCTTCATACTTCATGGGGTACTTCAATTTAATTAAATGTAAGGTCTTGAGGACATTTTTTTTGTGTGCTATGAATGCACAAATAAGCTTTGTCAAATTTTTGTAATAGTTAGAACGAACATCTTTTTCATGATTTTGAAATTTACTGGTGACGAAAACTTTGCAATGCTTCCAAAATCAGTAGTTATGTTATCATTTGTTGTCAGTAAGTTGTAATTAAAAGTCCATTCTAAACATTTTTTATATTTCAATGTATGATAACTAGTTGAAGATAGTCAATGATAGAAAGTATAAACTTTTTTTGTAACTGGAAATGCGTAATTAAAGTGTAATTTAATTAAAAATATTAAAAACTTGATGTGCAAGTATTACTTTACACTATTAACTTCTTTTGTTGTGACTTGTTGCAAACGAACAACATAAGGGAATACACAACTCTATCTTCTAACAATATCTCTATGCTGCTTTTCATTCTATTAATACCCAAACTATCTGCAAACAATCATATCTTCATCCCGCGTTTGTAATTCCATCTTCAAAGGTTTTGAACCGAAAATCCCATTAAATAGAAAAAAATCACCATATCATAATCCAAATTTCAATCCATAAAAAGCAACAATCTGAAGTTTTCCACATTTTGTCGTGATTCTAGCTACCTTTCGTCCTAAATCTGAAAGATCTCTTTCTAAATATACCACCCCACATGCACATAAACCCTCTTTTAGAGGAGGCGATTTAATTTTCACACCAGAAATGGCTGGGTTTCTTTTGTTCTGCAAAATGTTGGGTCAACATTGTCACGTTTCATGTTGTTCTGTGTAGAGAATGTGTTGTTATTTGCTATTTGAGGAGACTAGTTTGTTTCTTTTTAGCATCTTATAGCTTTTTATAACGAAACTGATAGATAAGGGGAATAGTTCGATAATATTCTTAATGAGACCCAACTTTTGGTTACTTCTAATAGAAGTTTAAATCAATGGTCCATCATGTGTGATTCGCTTTTTAGCAAAATTCACATCATATAAACTGTAATAAAAACTAGCTTCTGTTGTCACTTCATTCACTATACACTTCACACACAGACTCTGATCTAGGGAAACACAGACATAGGCACAACTGATTTTGGGGGTCCCTTACAAAATTTGTTGTGCATGATTGCCCTTAATGATAGTGCTGGCTGATATTTTTTTTTCTACCATCCTATCACCTTCCTTATTACATTGGCTTAAAAAGATTGGTCTGATCAATGTCAAAATTAAGCTAATTAAAGAGAAGAAAAGCCTAAAAAAATAAAAAAAATTATTAAACAACATTTAGCATAAAAAATAAAATGTTGGTCACCTAAAATGTGAAGGTCCTGAGCCTAACCGGCCTTATCGAAGATCAGGCCCTGTTTACACGTCCACCTCTAAAACGGAATTTGGAACCTTAGGCCCAGGTGAACTTTCATCCAATTTTTTTAAAGCCTTCTCAAGCCTTCACTAAGTTCTTTTAAAGAACGGATAAAGATATCTGCTCGTTTTTCATTGTTCTACCACCCATGTAGCATAAAATGAAGTAAAACGCCAACGTTTCATATGGAATCTTTGAAAAAAGAATGCTATAGTGGAAGAATCAGTCACGATAATGATAAATCGTGAGAATCGGTATCGTGAATAGCTTATAATCTAGGTGTGTTGTAATAGATAAGAATATTACTGTTTTGGGATTATCCTGGATATCAGAAAATTTTATTTTTGCTTTTTTTGTGTGTATCATCTTGTAATTAGTGGGTTTTAAAATATAACTATATATCTGATAATTTTATAAATTTGAGTTGCTCGATTAATATCATAAAATGGATGAAACATGGTGATGAAGTAATTATAGCAGTAGTCCACCATTTTTGAGACTAGACTTTAACTAACAGGAATTTTTAGAATTAGTTTAAAATAAATATGCATTATTGAATGTATTCATTACCAATAGACTATTATCTATTTCAAAATGGGAGTCTAGTGGTTTTTAAATTTTCTTCTACAATAAAAGCTTTTTTTCTTTCCAAATTTTTGACCCTCTTCTAAGATCTTAGACCTGTAACGATCTAAATTATAAAAAAAGGACCTCCGTACCAAGCATCTTTCACCTACGCCCTACACACTTGATGACGTACACTGTACCTATGTCATATCCATCAAGGTCCTATTCTTACATTACAGGGAAAAAACGCTTGACAGACATTCACTGTTGTTTTGACATGGTTGTAAACTAGTACTTTACTAACTTTGAGTAAAAGGGGTTTGAAATTTAAAAGCTTTATGCAGGAAGATCGAAATACGTGACGCAGATCCTAAGTAAAAAAATATTGACAACTTCTAAAATTACTCGCTTGTATGAAAACTGCTTTGAGTGACGCTGTCAGCACTTAACCGGGCTGAACCGCAGCCTTGGAGCGTCAGGACTGCTTTGAGGGATTCTGTTGCAAAACTAGCATTCTCTAAATTACAACTAAGGTATGGGAGCCGGCCTCTTCATTTTACAATTTTGATAAAGATAAATTCAATTGGACCAAATCGCCAATTAAGGGTTCGGCCCCTATATCTTAGTTTCACTTTGTAGAATTGTGAGTTTTTCATCTACATCCTTCATTTGCTCACTACTGATTTAACGTGTGCCATTGCTCTTTACGGGCGTATTTAGATTGAATCTTTAACTACACTATATCAGATTTTAAATAACGACAACGTGAAATACCTTAATCAAACCACGAGCTTTAGAGGTACCACGCCCCTCGGCCTCGACTCTATTTGACATTGAACACTTATGTACAAAATTTCAGTAAGTAAATTTTTAGAAGACAAAACTGCCACTTACAGCTTTCTCAAACCATAGCAACAAACGCTGCTTTGAAAGTGTACATAGGAAGTGAAAACTTATCTTTTGTTACAGTGTTCTTTGTTGGGTGGAGTCCCATTGTGGCCAAAAAATAGCCAAACTGTTTGCTGATTTATAAAGGGTGTTGAGTTAATTTTACTATTTTTTTTCTCAATGTATTCATGGTATGGTTGAAAGGACATGTCAAGCGGTGAGAGGATGGACACCATTTTGTTAATTTTTTCTTCAAATTATTGTGGCCTGTCTCTGTTCTATCAATTTTTTTTTTTAAATATATTTCGCTTTGTATTTTGTTTTATTATTTTTTTTTGTAAAACTTGACTACGTATAAAAGTTATGTAGCTCGTTATGCCAATTGACTACAAGGTCAGCTCTAAAACCATACGTTAATAAGTAAAATCATTTGCTAGAAGATATAAAATTTGAATTTATTTTGTGTATAGGTAATGGCTGGGCGACGCTATATATATATTTTTTTTATTGTAAAATGAATCTTTTGGGAACATTTTGTCCATTTCTCCTTAGTTTCAGATCGTCAATCATTTTGACATTCCCCACCATTACCACATTTCATTGTAATTTAATAAACTTTAACATAGAACTATAAATGGTTTTATTTAAAATATCAACAGGAATTAAAAGAACTACGTGTTCGTCGTTAATTATAAAATGCCTATTAAAGTTTTTTAAAAGGAAAGGTTTTTTTTTATTTATTTTAACTTAATATAGGCAAAAAAATAATTAAAAAGTTAAATTATAATATTTTTTTGTACTCTAGTATAATAGGGGGCTAGTGCCTAAATTTAACAATAACATTGGTAATTTTTGTTCTAATGAACAATATGTATTAGCTCGTAAATTAAAGAACGAAAAGAATAAGTTGGTGCTGACATCTGCCGGGGTTAATATAAACTAAAACATCACACTACAAATGCGTAGGTCGTAGCACACATTGTTACAATATTAATTTATCAATAAAATCATTAATTGGGACTCTTTGAATCTTGGGAGAGAATACTTTGCACACAGTACTTGGCTGCATTATTTGAGTACTATTTGTGTTTACTTATACAGATTACTTTTGTACTCTATTAATGGATTTCAGTAATACCGGTGCATTGAACTAAATAGTACATAAAGCTATGTTTTTTTTTATGAATATGTTCACTTTAAACTCTTCAGAGTATTTTTGGCGATGATTTATGTGAAACATTGCTGGTTAATACGTGTTTTTCTTTTCATCAGGTTTCTTTACATAAACTCTATATAAGTTTTGAATTAATCACATGATTTTCCTGAAATAAAAAAATATATATTTTGATTATATTGACATATTCTCTCAAACTATCAAATAAATCTCGAACAACGTGCGTTGTGCAAAATTTTTTCAACAATTTTTTTTATCGTTTCATTATCTTTTATGAACATTTTTTAAAATTTCACTGGCAACATTCAAGTTAAAAAAAATAAAACTTTGAAATAAAGCGATTAGAACTGAGCAGATTAAAATTGTTTTTGACCAAATCTCATCAGCGGCAATAAAAAATATCCTAATCAATAAGAAAAACATCATTCGTAGAAATTATTAATTTTAGCTGATTGCAGAGATTTTCAATCAAAGCATTTATCACTAGAGCGCTATGTGCGACATTTCAACATTACTTGCGAAACCAAATCTTAATTCAATGTTGCCATCGATCATCAAACTAAAACATGTTATTTCTGGTCTGCAAAACAGAAATACTATATTAGTCCCTAATAATTATATCTTTAAATGTAAAAAGGTGTCAAGTTTATTGGAGTATTACTAAATGCGCTTTTTCCTTTTAACATCTCAGTGAAAGTAGTCATCTACGGAAATTTCCTTTAAACTTAACCACTTTTTACTTTTAATTACCTAATAGGAAATATAAAGTAATGAAAGTATTTGCGATGGGGTCGAAATACTAAATAGAGATTCTGTGTTTTCTACACGTTTTAGAGGGTGTTGATTCTGAAAAAGTTGTTTTTGAACATTGGTCCGTCTGTCGAAGAGTCTGTCCGAAACAATTCTACAGGTTGAACTAAAAGATCGACGGACTTAAAATTATGGTACACGAGTTCCGAGTGCATGTCGGACGTCATAATAAAGTTTTTTTTAAGAAAATTTTGCCTAGCTAGGCTTTTTAGGCTCAAGTCATTAAAATTACCTTTAAAAGTATATACCTGAAAGTCGTGTAGTGTTACACATCCCTAGTAACCATATAGTTATTCAAATGCCAAACACATTCTCCATCCCAATTTAAACACCTCCTTCACACCACCCCAAGTGGAGACCCTTAATTATGGCCCATCAGGACAAAAGTCCTCCGTCCATCTAATTAGCCCAGTGCATTGCAGGGGGGCAAACCAAACAAAGGGGCAATGAGACACAATGCTGGGAATAATATGACATCCTCACATCAAATCAAAAGGGCGAAGGCTTCTGAGGATTGCATTGGGCTATCTCGGATGTTCAGGAAAGTAATAAGATGTTGGCGTCTACCAGTTTTTGAAAGTGAGAAAGAGCGACCAGTTCTTGAAAATCTATAAAACTTCTAGTGTTAATACAACCAAACAAATCTAAGGAAAAGAATTATTCGCTGTATCGCAGATAGGATATAATTTTGATACGAGTTACTTTACTTTAAAAAGTTATTACTTTAAAAGTTATTTTAAAGTGACAAAATATACAGAAGTCATTAATAAAGCTTAATTAGTGAAAAATACCGTGTTGTACTTAGCAGGAGATAGATTTAAAGTACAGAAAAATACCGATATGAAGTTTATGAACATTTCAAATATGCGATAAACTATAGATACATAACTTTCGTGTTAACATTTATTGCACATTCAACGTGTTGTTTACATTTATTTCATGTTTCGTGACTTAGAACCAGCTTTGATTCTAGGAATTCATTGTTGGTTATATGACATGGCAAGCTCCGCCCACTACATTGATTTAATGTCGTGTGGATACAGAGCTCAAATCGAGAAGAAAAATTTAGAAAGGCATTATTTTCATTTCATCGTACTGCTGAAACTCAAGATGTGAAACATGCCCATTAAATTTCAAGTAATCATAGCTCTTTTTAGAACCTTTTTCGTCCTGTTGTTGTTTGTTTGGAAATATTATTGAATAATTGTGTTTTAACTGCCTGAGAGATAGACGTATAAACCCGTCAACTTGACAGTCAGGTTTTCTAGCAACACATAAAATTAAAAAAAAAATTAAAATTTCACCGTTTTATTAAATTTAGAATGTTAAATTTTAAAAGCTATACACCACATAAATGAAATTTTGAAAAATGCAAAAAAGTTTAATTATTGAGCAGATAATTAAAATTTTAAATTCATGCAGTAAAAACAACGCTATACTTCCCTCCAAAGGGTTAAAATAGGACACTATTCATTTCTTCTTGTTTCTCGCTTATAAACTTAACAAATACATCGGAGACCTGTTCTCTAACATGATTACGTGTTCCCTAAAATCGTGCCTAGTGAACTTCTAGTTCGGCGAACTCGCCCGTTTATATCGAGTCGTCGATAAGTCACATGGCGGCTGGGAAAGAAAGGTAAATGTTATTGTTGGTGGCACAAGATCGATAAGGCTCCTTATCGGCATGTTCGACAAGTGGGTTTTCGGAGGACAAATTGGACGCAGCACAGATTTGGCTGCTTCCGTTTGAGAAAATGCTAACAATGAACTGCTGCGGTTTAAATAGGAACATAATGGACTGAAGGATACTTTTTCTTTCCCTTCTAACGGTCTACCTAGAGTTCCTATTGACAGTCATGAACCTGCGTTCACCACCATTCTGGTTAACACATGACGGATCTTTATTGGCCTACAGGGAGCTGAGTTGACGTCATTGCCTTGGATGGTGAAAGAAAGCGTTCCTCAGAAAGCGAATTTTTTAGTTATCACCACTATTGTGTACGAATCAGTACAAGTCAGGATTTGGGGACCCTAGGTATCACCCAGGAATCGTGATACTCAACCCCCCCAAAAAAAAAGCATTTGAAAGTTTGGCTTCTTTAGATACCTTTTTCAAGAAAATGGCTCAGACACAATGCCTGGCATTTTTAAAACATAGCATTTACAACCACGGTTAGGTGACATGAGCAAATTCTAAGTAAATTACATACAATTCTAAGGACAAAGCAACATCAGTTTTAGAATCAATGAACTGTTTCAGTAATATAAATATTACAATTTGCACAAAGCAAATTAAATCTACATTGTGATTAGTCTTAAAATGAACTGTTATTTTCATTAAAACCATCTTATGAAAGAAATTCGTAGTGTTTTTTTTTTTACTTTTGCCTCATAGATGGCAGCATAATGTTTAAAGATGAAATTGTTTTCACTGTTTAACAATATTTTGCATGTAAGGTAGGAAAAAAAAATTATTACGAAAATCCTGATTTTTGTAAAGCAACTTTATAACAATTATTGTTAAATTATATAAGCTTTTTTAACCGAATAAATACGTTTCTCTTAAGAGTTAAAAAAATATCGTACAACTTAATTTTTCCCACATAAATTCTTTAGTACTAATGGTCTTCATTTTTTTATTTTGTTTATTTTTAATAAACTTAAGCAGAAAGCTTATTTCCGCATGGCTAATTTTCTTGCTAACCATATTTAAGGAGATAAAGCAAATAAGACTCAGTCGATATTCTAAACATGGTACTACTCCCAACCTGTTTAATTGTAGTCCTTTTTTCACTTATTTAAAGTTTAATAGCTTAACTAACAAAAATGTTGGTTTAGAACTTCAATTATCTGTCTTAGAACTATACAATGATATATTTACCATCCACTTAGCCATTCATTTCGCTTTCCATATAAAAGTTTCTTTTGTAATTAAATGTCTTTTTGTTCAGAAAATATTTTCTTTTCTATTTTCCACATAATTGCGGAAATTAAATAAATAAAAAACCAATTTGTAAAAATATTCAAATATTCCGAAGTAATTAGGCTTTTTTTTTACATTAGATTAACATGGAGAAGACTTCGGTTTGGAGACCCGGCTACCGCTCCCATTCCTCCTTAAACGGTTGTGGTTAAGATAGGTTTAAAACTTTGTGGTTATCTCGGGACAGCAAAACAATTTCCATTGTTAAGGTCTCCAGTTATGTCTACTTTACGTCCGAGAAGAAATCATGCGGTTACAAGTTATTTGCTTTTTAGTTGCTCCACAAGTTACTTCTCACGAAAATTTCATTGAGATCTGTGAGACTTGATTCTTGTTTTACAAACACTATCTTTATAAACAGTTCTTTTTCTGTATACATAAGGGGCTGTGGAGCCCAGTCGGTTAAGGCGTTCGCCTTGCATGCGGAAGGTCGCAGGTTCGGAACTGGGCATCGCCAAAATAACTGCCGACATATAAATGGCCCGTGCAGCCAAATGTGTCCGTCGAATAATACCCCGTTTAGCGGGAGTGCACGTTATATCGCACCGTACGCGGAAAAGAGACCTATCGCGAAAAAGACCATTCTTCAGGAGTGCTTCTATTCTTGTGAATTATCACAAAATCGTTCCAAATTAACCTAGATCAAAACTATTTGGCATGGATATCCGTTTTATGAGTATCAAAAGGTATGCATAGTCATTTTTTACTTTAAATTTGCCTTTGCTGAGATATTTTCAGATAGGTCTTTCTTTCGCGTACAAATTTGAACGATTTTGTTCGCGAAAGAAAGACCTATCTGAAAATATCTCAGCAAAGGTAAATTTAAAGTAAAAAATGACTATGCATACCTTTTGATACTCTTAAAACTGATATCCATGCCAAATATTTTTGATCTAGGTTCATTTGGAAAGATTTTGTGATAATTCGAATTTTTACCAAAACTTTAAACGGCTCTTATGAAGACCGGTCCTAAAAAGTTTGCTGATAAATACATTCTAAATATTAAAGAAACATACTTATGAAGAAAACTCATTTACTTAATGCATTTTTATAATCTAATAATATATTGATCAACAATAAGAATATATTTTTTTAAAAATTAAATTTAACAAAAAGCTTGTTTAACCAATTTAATGAAGTTTATGTAATAAGGTTTATCTCTTATCATGTAATTACGATTTTATTTTAAAGTCATGTTTATTTTTATAATTTAATATATTCAATGATTGAAATCATAATAGTTTGTTTATATAAAAAAAATAGGTGTTATGAAACGAATCACTTTTACAAAATCAGGACTTACAAGATATAAGAAATGATATCCACATTTTTCTACAAAAACCTTTCAAT
This sequence comes from Oedothorax gibbosus, assembly GCA_019343175.1. Classification (NCBI taxonomy): domain Eukaryota; kingdom Metazoa; phylum Arthropoda; class Arachnida; order Araneae; family Linyphiidae; genus Oedothorax; species Oedothorax gibbosus. The sequence goes on along the minus strand of JAFNEN010000333.1, from coordinate 388,023 downwards.
CTAAATTTTTACTATGTATCATGTTTAAAATTAAAACAAAAATAAATGTTGAAGTATTATTAAAATTTTAAAATCATTTTAAAACTCATGGAAATAAAAAAAAAAGTTTTAAATTTTAATAGTAAGTTGTAAGGATACTTCATACCTTAAGTAAACAGTTGAATTCACTGACTTTATATCGCAAACTGTCAAGTTGTACCAATTGAGTTTAGATTTATAGTAAAATACCGACGTTGAAAACGATTTAAAACTATTTATCGTTTGCTAAAATATTAATTTGAAAAAAATATATCTATACATATTGACATATCATTTTGCAATCTACACATATTACATGAATTTTTTTATATATATTGTACTAAATACCACAAAACAGAGCTTTTGAATGTGTATTTCAAATAAAGAAACAATAAAAAAATAAATAAACGACTTCAACCTTTCTATTTAAGCACTACAAACTTAATTTCATCGCCGCCGCAGCTGCAAAACGCATAACGAAAAAACGCCAGGTGCGATAGGTCTTTCTTTCCCGCTCATTTCCTTCAAAAAACGATCGCGAAAGAAAGACCTATCTATTAATTGCAGCCGAACTAGGGCTCGGATCGCTATGCCGATTGCACCAATCGAAAGATATCAAAATTTTGCATCCTATAGTAGTGTTATCTTAAAAAGTTAATTTTGGCCGATAGGTCTCTTTTCCGCGTACGGTGCGATATATGCTCCAAATTCCCGACGTGCATGCGATTTCGCCCGTAACGGTTACGACGGGTGCCTACTCAGGTGTCGGTCGTCACTTGACTATGGTTCTAAATTACGACGTCCGTCGCCAATAGTGTATCTCTAGTATGACGATAATTCAAACTAACCTCACCTGTATACATAAATTTAGATGAAAGGGAACAGTTTCCCTATCCTAATTGATTCTTAAGCAAGATTCTGACAAGGAACGGGGACTATAGTCTTTAAGGGGGACCGGAGCCCTCCATTGAAGCTCATGTTAAAATAACCTTTTTTATGTACCTTTTTCTCAGAATCTATTTGATACATACTGATGAAATTTTTACTAGTTATTAAATGGATGCTCAACTATACTTTACTGGAAGCATTTTTCAAAATTTTGTTTAGTTTTTAAATTATAAATTTTTAAGTGAAACTACATATTTTTGACCTAAAAAACATCAATAATATTATAAAGAAAAAAAAAGTACGATAGTTATACTCAAATACCTCCAGCGAATTTTAGAAACCAACTTCTTAAATACGTATAAAAAATTTCAGGTTGATACTTATAGTAGATTCTGAGATAAAGGTACACGCACATTGAAAAAGTAAGTTTTGAGATATAAGCGTTTAAAGTGAACAATAGTGGTTTATTACCTATGAAACGTAAGGGGATTTTACCTAAACAACATTAAAAAAAAATATTAAAAATACTTTTAGTACTTGAAACTTTTATTTTAAGATATCGTTGTAAAGCTAAGATTGCATAGTTTAAGAAACACTAAAAACATTGAAATGTCATTTTTGAAAATTTGGAGGGGTCTGGTCCCTTTTAAATGGTTAATAAGCAAAGGCATCTCAATATGCGTACATTAAGACGGTCTTGGTCAAAGACGGTTGCTTACCTTTTGAACGAAGAATATTTTTGTTTTATTAGGTTATTTATATGAGTTATTAAAATCAATAACAATAATTTAAACGCAAATCGTAGCGGTTTTAATATTTAATTTACAGTATTAATGCCTTATAAGGATATCATTTAACTGTTACATTCTTTAGTTCTTTTTACATATATATTGATGTAGTTTTCTAATCTATGTTCATGAGGATGACGTTTATGTCACGTTTAAATTAAAGTTCAATTTTAAGCAAACCAGCATGACACATGATATTGCTTTTTAATTTCAAAGGTAATTTGTAGAATTAGCAACGGATTTATGAAATCAAAAACATTTCGTAAGATATATTGTGTAATGCGACCTCTATATAAGGTGGGTGTACTGAACTATATCATTAAACGTTGTAAATCTTTATTTGTTATGTGGGTGTCTGTATAATATCCAGGTGATAATTGCGGAAGAAGAGAAAAAAATGGCGCAAAAAGTGGATAGATGTAAAGATTTTATAAGGTTTCACAAAGCTCATTTAGTTTTTAGATGTATCAAATGGTTAGCCCTATTTGGTTAAAATATGTATTTTTAATGTTTGAAAATGATATTAGAAAAATTTTGTCAAAAAATATATAAAGTGAAAGGTGACTTGATAATTCATAGATATAGGAAGAGGAGCTCCTCTTCCTATATCTATGTGATAATTAGCTCGATAGCTGTAGCTGTTATTGAGATATTAGATGTTGCTATAATGACATATAAATGAGTAGTAACATCTTATTAATGAATGAGTTTGATAAATAATTTGTGTTTTAGTTTTGAATTGAAAGTATTCTTAAAACAATAACATTTCCTTAAGTTTTCATTAATTGCTAAAAGTAATAAATGTTTTAAAGAGGATTTAGAAAGAAAATCTAGAAGTAAAATTTTTGATGTTAATTTGTACATTTTTAAAACACTTTTCAATCGTAGTATATATTTACCCGTGCACACCTATGAAACACAATTATGGAACATACATTATCAAATACTGAACTGGAAGAAATTGAAAGCTAAAAACTAAACATAACATACAGTTAAACAAACTTTAGTGTGACTAAAACATACATTTCATTAAATCCTACCAAATTCCCAACCTAGTAGCTCCCATTTCTATATACATGACATAACTTTGAAACAGTTGGTCAAACAATATTTCGTCACCTGCACCTAACAACTATTGGCCCCAAGCCGACAGATATGTAAACCATAGTTCAGGGTTCTCGTAACAGAAAATGGAGCAGGAGTGACCAGGGGATTTGGGTGAATAATTGGAATTCGGAACATTTAAAACTTACCCCGGAAGTTCTAGTTTATTGTATCAAACTTTGGAGCGGAATCTGCATAGTCATGGGCATATTCAAATGAATAGGGTGAGATGTGAAAGCTAGACGTAATCTGGTCTTTTTAAACTGTTTTTTTTAAGAATAGAAAACATGATTGCTCTTTGTTGTATGTTTTGGATTGAGGCCTCTACCTGGTGATTATTATCTTTTTTTCACTTCTCAATGTTGTAATGATACTCTACTTATCTAAATATTGTCTTTGTTTTCTTACTTTTAATTGAAAGTTGGATTGCGAATGGCAACAGTGAATAATGTTATGTTTTTTGGAACAAGAATAAAAATGGCTTCGAGTTGATCAAGATCGATTTTTCGTATTATTTTCGAGATATTAGTATTGTTTAAACGGCATTAATATATTTGAGTAATTCTCATGATCAGGAACATGATGGTACTAAAAATAGAAAGCCAAAAATTTTGAATTATGTGTTTTAATGAAGCTGAGACAACACCTAAACTACTTCTGATTACGAACAAAAACTGAACAATTTGAGTGATTACAAAATACTTCGTTCGATTCTCGTCGAGGGCTAAGACCAGCCAATGGTTGAGTATGGCAAGACAATAACAAACTTTATGACAACGATTCAATTGCCGAAATTTTATTGTTAAAAGTCTACTTTAGGGATTTAAAGATTCTTAGTTGTGCCATTTATGTGAATTATTTTGGTTCTCCTTAAGAATTCTGTTTTTGATTGAACTGCTTTGAATAAATATAATTTGCTCAATTACCATCAAATCATTAAGACTAATAGCAGTCCACTAAGTTTCTTAGCATAAAAAACGACTACTAAAGTAGAATTGAAGGGGTCAAATTGAAAATTCAGAGAAGTTTCAATTCATCTTTTAAACAAAAAAAAATCCGTGTAACGCGCTCCTATAATGCACCATGAAGAGGGCGCCACCATTTGGGCATCAACGTTTTGTCCAATTGGTGATTGCGTCACCAGAGAGGGCCTGGCTTTCAGACTGTAAGCATTGAACTATTGTCCGTCCAATTTGTTAATTTCATTTAGGCTTAATTTACCTTAACTTTAATTGTTTTAGTTGTAATTGTTGTAATCTAGTGTGTAAATTGGCGCCCAACGTGGGGCGCCAATTTTGTAATGACTAGGTTGCGTACCAAAAGAAAATCTCGGGGAAACTTTAGAAAATATTTAATTTAGTTAAGCACAGCATGTACACAACACTAGATTACAACAATTACAACTAAAACAATTAAAGTTAAGGTAAATTAATGATGCAATGATGTAAAATAATGATTAAATTAAATATGCCTAAATGAAATTAACAAATTGGACGGACAATAGTTCAATGCTTACAGTCTGAAAGCCAGGCCCTCTCTGGTGACGCAATCACCAATTGGACAAAACGTTGATGCCCAAATGGTGGCGCCCTCGTCATAGTGCATTATAGGAGCGCGTTACATCCATAAAAATCAGAGATAAGCTCTTAAATTTTTCTCTATGCTGGTAATAATTTTATTGAGTTTATTTTGTGGTCTGCATTATGTTTTACTCTTGACGACATTACACCCTGTCTATTGTGACTGGTGGACAGGACACGTGAACCTTCGCCAATACTCGCCACTCTTCCTCCAAGACGCTACAGAAAGTATTTTCACTCGTCAGTGATTGGTTTGACATGTAACGAGGCCACACTAAACCAATCGTTGACGAATAAAAAGGCTTTCGGTAACGTCTTGGAGGAAGAGTGGTGACTTAAGGTTCACAAGTCCTGTACCTCGGTGTATGCCTAGCTTAAGTAAAAACTTCAGACCCAGCCTAACACTTTATTTCCACTTTTTAATGGTAACGTATTTCGGACCAAACCCAGCCGAAATGGTCCTTAAAGTGCTAAAATGTTCCAAATACATTTGGTTTCTGAACAGTTTTTGACAAATAATCGAAACTAAAATAGCGAGTTATCTACCAAGAACGTAAATATGCTTGAGCTAGGGCTCTAATGTATCCCGATGTATTCAATAGATCCCCTCGCTTCATTTAACGTGAAGTGAAAAAAAAAATCCATGTTGAGAAGCCTGTGTTTGCTCTGATAAGAAAAGAGGTATGGATTTGGGTCTCTGGTCTGAAATTTGTCTGAGTTTAAGTTAAAAATAAGTTTGTGTGATTTTAGTAATGGTATCTAGCGGAGAATTTCCTCCATTATAATTTCGGAAGCAATGAACATTTTGGAATATTTTATGGTGGTTAATGCCAATTGCCTTCTTTTAACTCAAGTTTAAAGTTAACAAAACCAAATGACCAACGAAAAGTATAACCTTTAAAGAAAAATAGCGAGGCCGAAGAATATAACTAATTTTATGATTGTGTTTTATAATAGTAATTATCTTTTCAATGTGGTTTTCCTTCCTACGGGTAGTACAATGATTAGGTTTATTTGTTTTTATTTGTAAAAATACTGCCTTTAATAAATGTTAATTAAAAGATTTAACAATATAATAAAACAAGCGAATTCTGGCTTTTAGTTTGAAAGCTTGCTATATCATTTTTTGGTTTCTACTTTTATTTCAGCTAAAAAAGTATGAAAACAACACAAAACTATTGATCGATAGCGACATTTACATCAAAATTTCATATTGTGTTCGCACCTTCATTTTTCGGCATAAAAGTAACTGAGAAACTTTTAACTGAGTGAGCATGCTAACCGATTTGTATTTAGTCAACTCAATCTTTGTAAACTCCTCACTTCCATATCCGACCTAACATTCTCAAACAAACATTAACCAAAGGAAAAATTCGTTTTTAGTTAGCAAATCTTACCTTTTATGCGAACTAAACAAAGTTCCTAAAATCATTGTCAATTTGAAAATTCGCTCTAGCTAATAACCCCAAATAAATAGCCGGTAGATTTTATTTAATGTAAAAAGCAAAACAGTTAAGTCGTAAACCAATCCATCCAATATTCGACCGTAAGCAGGGAAACTGCTGTAACAATATTGAATTGGTCCATTTGGATCCTGAAATAGTAATTCTTCCAATATACTTTCTTATAGGTTCGAGTTATTGAGTGCTTGCGACAAAGGTTCAAGTCATTAGTCTAGATACTGCAGTTTACCTGCCCACGGAAGTATTGTCTAGACCTCTAGACTATAAACGAAAAAGACTTGAAAATGTCAGCTGTATTTGATTTTTGTCTGAGTTTTCTTCAATAAGCTTCGGTAACAACGTTTTCGACCTTTTGTAAATCGTATCACGGTTTATCAATAAAGTTTTCCTTTACAAATTTGAACGCAGCCCATTCTTTTGCAGTACCGAATTACTGAAGTGCACATTTACGTTTACCTGCTGTAATTCAATTGCTCGCAATTGAGCTTTTGCATTAATATTTACTTAGTTATAGAAGAGTTTTAAAATTGTTTTTCTCCCATTTCTCTCTACAACTTTTCTTTCTCGGCTTATTTAATAGAATCTGTTTCGGGTATACTAGAAATATTTTCTCTAATAAAGTTGCAAAATATTTTGGAAGTTACCTCAAAAAGACGTTAAATGACTTCCGCAAGCTTACCTGAAAAAAAAAATTTAAAAACAATGACTTCAATGTAACCTATTTTTAATGTAAAATATAAAATGTTAGATCCATGAAACATAGTTTGCTCTTTTTTAAACGCCAGTCCACAAATAAGGTATATATCTCTCAAGCTTCGAAGTACAGATGTAAACGTCTTAAAAATATGACGTCCTTTTATTACTCACAATTGACGTTACAAAGGCAAAAAAAAATTTCCGCCAACTTTGTTTGTCTAAAAGATGTCAGTTTCAAATACTTCGACCAAATGTTGACCTAATTTTGACGTATTGTTTTCCTTTAAAAATTTTATATGGGCTTATTTAGTACACGCGCATTTACTTCATATCAAAAAAAGTTTAATATTATTTCCTAAACTTTAAAAAAATATTTTTCTAGTTGATATTTTCTTTCTTTCAAAAATAAAAATGTTTTACAATATATTATATGTCAAAATATTTCAAAATGAATGATTCTCAATTTGATTAAATTTCATTTATTCATATGCTTTCAATAACTATTATGTCAATGGTCTTATCAGTTTAGAGACATCAAAGATCCGGTTATTTTCTCCATTAAAGCGTAACAGATAATAGAAAAATAAAACTTTAAATTCGTTTTTACATCGAGGTACATTTTATGTTACTTTCTCTTATTTTTTAAGATTTTTTTTTATTTCTTTCGCAGCCCCATATTAGCTTCGAACATTTGAGTCGAAACCAAATTTCCCAATGAATGTTTACTTTTTTTATGTCACAGGAAACGATGTATTTATTAATTTACCTTATTTTTACTTTAACTTTTTTTTCTGCAAGGTTTCTAGTTTATAAGCATTTTATTTTCTAATCAATGTTTGCGTTTAATCAAAATTTTGTTTCGCGTAATACGGTTTTAAAATTGTTTCTGTTTGTTTAATTAAAATTTTTTCTATGAAAAATAAACCAATATAAATGAAATTATATTTTCCAAAGCGGAATAATATTTCATTTTACATTTTTGAATTGAAAACACACATTTAGAAAAGAAATTTATATTTGGTTTTTGTTACGAAATGCTTAAGATTCTTTTTATAACAGCGTGCAAAAAAGTTCACTTTTTTATATCATATTCATTCATAAATCGTTGCGAAAATTACACTTTACGTGCTTACGTCACAGACAGTGCCGAAAGTAGTACTTTCGACACTAGTGCGGTAAAGTAATGCGGTAAAGTAAATAAGAGTATCCGATTGGTGGAAAAACAAAATGATGTCATGAATATCTCCATGGAAACTAAATGATGTCATGAAACTCACTTATTTCTATTGGTTCATTACTTTTGCATTTTCTAATATCTCAATGGAAACTACAAGTACTACAAAAATTATTAAAGGAAATTAAATAAGACAAAAGTAGGAATACAAATTTCACGCCAAACACCAGCAATAGTATAAACATCCGAATATCGCCATGGAAACTAAATGATTTCATGATAATCACTCATTGGTAGAAATACTTTTTTGCACGTTATTATAAAAAAATATTGTAAGCCAGCACGTGCCAAATAATACTTTATTAAGCTCTTGTCATTATTTCACTCGACCTACGGTCTCGTGAATTAAAAGCCTTTCGCTTAATAAAGTATTATTTTCGGCACTAGTTGCTTAAATAACTATAATTATTATTACAAAATGTTTGTTAAATAATTCATTAAAATTACAAGCTACTCTTTTTCTAAGCACAGTTTTGACAACAGAATTTTTTGTGCGTTCATACGTACGTTTTCTACCGTAACCTGCATATTTAAAAAATTAAACATCAACTTTGTTTGTGATTGAATTATAAATCTATTTCTGTAACATGTATTATTTTCTTGACAAATCTATATACATAAAAGGCAACTTCCGTTTGTTTGTTTGTGTGTTTGTTTGTTTGTATAAGACACGAGATCAAAAGAACCACGCAACAGATCGTCACGAAATTTGGCACAAAAATTCATCTCATCTCTGGAACAAACATAGGCTAAGAATTTTTAGAATCGGACCATTCCTTCTATAGTTTTCGAACGTTTTTATTCGAATTTTGTGAAAAAACTACACCACTTTGGCTCAAATCCGATCTTTTTTTACTTTCCTGATGCCATCGGCTGAAAAAATTAAATAAAACTTTTAACGAAAACATTTAAAATTGAAAATGTTTATTTTATTCTGTTGCCATTACCTTCAGAAACTAAATTCATTATTTGAAAAATAATTGACATGTTTCAAGTGACGTAATTCCGCCAGTCTCCATTCCCGGATTTTATTGTGGGCTTATTTGATGATTTTTTCATTGATTTTCTGTTGACTGCATGTATGTATATTTAAGCAATAAATGTATAGTTAAGCTATTACTGAACTATGATGGTTAATAAAGGCCATCGCACTAGAGCCGCATATTAGTGTTTTATGTATTTATTTTTTCGCTAAATACGTTGCCAACTCGCCAATTACTAACTAAATCTCGCCAAATGGGCAATTTCTTTTATAAATATTTATAATCTGGTCGGTTGTTCGAAGGTCATTGTGTTAGAGCTGTAAAATGGGTGTGTTTGTAGCTATATCTATTTTCTCGTCAAATTATTTCCCAAAACGCGCCAAATGAGCTAAAAGCTTTTATGTATTTATGAGGGAATTGTGATGACATTTATGAGTGCATTTTATAGCATATTTTTCATTTTGGAATTTTAAGGCAATGAAACGGGATTTTATACTTTATAACGAGCGGGAACAATAACATAAGTTTATGATCATATAACAGGTTATATGGTACACATATTTGGAATGATCATTCAATTATTGTACATATCTGCATTGATTTAGTACTGTATACATTTGCATTGAATTCTTAATTTTTCAGCATTTGTATTGAATTATGGTAGAAATTTGTACTGCTTATATTGTATTTATATCTGCAAAGTGTCAAAAAAAGTTAATTTATTTTAGAACTCCCTTGAATTGCGTTAAAATAAATGTTTGAGACCCTTTTAAGATTTAGCCGTTTTTCCATTTTTAATTCTTACTGATTATTTTTTACTTAAATATGTATTCTTTTTAATTTGAGCTTCTTATCAAAGGTATTTTTGAAATTAATATTAATCGTTACTATATCCAAGTTGGGTAATTAAATGGAAAATTACTGGGTAATCTTCATATCTTATGTAACTAAAATGAGAGAAAAAAATAGTTAAATTGACTGTTAAATTATTTTTCCACCTCTACCCGTGCAACGTCGGGTATAACAGCTAGTTTATCTATATTTGTCGACATAAATCGTTTTACATTTGAGTCCATATAAAAGTAAAAACTCTTATAAGTAAAACTCAAAACACGAAATCTCTGAAAATGTGTTTTCATAAATAGAATTCCAAATAACCAACAAATTTGAAAAAAAAAACCTTCCAGTATTGTTTCACCTTATTGCTGCGCCATGTTTAAAAAAAAACTTTTCTTGTCAAACAATTGTATCAAAACCGAATCCCCCAATTTTTAAAAAAAGAGAACATTTCGGAAAGACCGAACAAATCCAATTTCTTTCGAAGGATCAATAAGAAAATCCTCAACTATTTTGTGTATGACGGGAACAAATCTCTATCACATTAAAGTGAAGTTGCAAAATTCTTATTCTCAAACGCATGAATAAGATGTAGAGGCCGGTCTATTCATTGGCGATTTCGTCCAATTGAATTTACTATTATCAAAAGTCGCCAATGAACAGACCGGACCCTGTATCTTAGTCATACTTTGGAAAATGTGAGTTTTGCAACAACACCCTTTTTATACTGTCAATTTTCTGAAGTGAAATATTTTCTGTAACAAGAAAAATACACGAAGTCGCCACTTCAGTTATCTCTATGTCCGAATGTTTGGAATATGTGGTTCAGGATTATTTGAAATGACATGAAGTCTCTTAGGAATAGTTTTATTGTCAAAATATCTATCAGCTTTTCTGACAAACTTTAACTCAATTTACAATTTATATTCATATATTTTTTAAATACATGTATTCCAACTAAATAAAAGTATTTACTGTACGTTATAGTTTAATATTTTTATAATTGTTTAAAATATTAAATCATTTTTAGGACGCTTTGTCAAGCTTGCGGGTGTGTTTGTGAGATTTTATCTCCATAATTTTGCCAAGTGATGTTTTCAATCAAGTAAAGTTAGAAGAATGATTTTCCTTTAAAGTTGGCTAAAGCCAAACGCCATTCTCACACAAATAAGTACAAAATATTGAATTATACAAGTTTTTTTATATTTCTAATGCAAAGATTCGACTTAATGGTAAATATCGATGCAATTTACTGCTAATTAGATTACATTAGCTGATAGTTTTGTTTATGTAAATATCATTCATTTGTTCGTTGTTAAACAAATAGATTTCAGTATGTGGTGAATTGGAAAGGACGTTACATGCAACGTCCAAACTGGATAAAGGTCTATGACTCAGAATAAAGAAGCAATAAACTATATAAACAGAAATAAAACATTTGTTCGTTTGAACTTTTATTTATACCTGGTTTTCGAATAAACCGAAAAAAATCGTGAACTTTTATGAATAAAAGCGAACGAGCCAGTTCTCCGTTTCCTTTTAACTGACCTGGCACAATACAAAAGAACACAATAACACTCAAGCGATCGCATGAAACCATGCTACAGCACTGAAAGAAAATCACGTAACCTCTCCACCCTATATCTTGCTGGATCCTATAATAAAGTTAATAGCTTCTCCAGACATTCTAAGTTATCTGGACTTTCTTTGTTAAGGTCTAGGTAAACTTGGAAATCTAGATAACTCAATTGAATTAATTTTTACTATAAATAAACCAATTTGCGTTTTACCAACTTGTTCTATTACAATGACAAACGACCATGGAACTTTAAATTAGAATTCACTAATTCGAGCCTATTTGGAGCAGGATATAGAGTAGAAAGCACAGACTTTTGAAAGAGGCTCCTTTATTGAACAGTGAACCTTTTTGTTGAAATTTGATTTTATATGGAAGCGGTTTGTGTGTCATGGAAAATTTTGTTGTCCCAGTTCATAGATTTTTTATTCAATAACTTAAAATTTCAAATTTATTTTTCTCAACTGTTCAATTTCCATTTTCGGTTAATTTATTGTTCCTTGGATTGTTATAGCTATAGAGAAAAATAATGTACAATTAGAGTTTGCTATTGATTTTTAAAAATATTTTTATCAAATGCTTTAGAAAGGGAGGTATGTATTTTGGAAATTTGTTTACTATCATAAGGTTATTGACATATTTCTCAGTTAAGAATACTTATTTTGAATTTCAGAACCATAGTATACTTTTTCGAAAGGAACTTTTCGCAAGAATCTATAATTACCTAATCGTTGAAGCTCTTCTTGAGCATTTTCAAATATTTAAATGTTAGCACTTCTTTGGGATGACAGAGGTACATAAACCGGCTATTACCCAAGTAAAAATTAGACAACACAATTTACAAGCTACATTTGTTTGCTTCGAATCGTTTGCGATGTCGTTTAATATTCATAATGTCGATAAGTTTTTCTTTGACTGAAGGCGGAGTTAATTTTGTATTCCTGGAATTGAATACTTAAATGTAAAATATAATTAATTTATGTTGATTTATTTTTATACGAATATTCTCTTGTAAAAATGCATGAAACTTTACATAAAAATCTGTACCGGGTTAGCTTTTTGATGTTTTAGGAAGTTAATTTTTCTATTCATAATTCCAACTCTTGAAATAATCATTTGGACTGCCCTGTGATGGCACAATCAATTGGGGTGTTCACCTCGGACCTCAATTCAAAAGTTTCACTTTATTGTAACTTTCCTTAGTAATTAATTTTACTAAAGCAATTAAAATAACATTCTTTAATTAATTTTAAGCTGTGTTTAGTTGGTTTAGCTTTAAAAAAAACTCCCAAAACTTCAAAATTTGAGCACACTCTGAGCCATCATACAGCCACTTGAAGCTTCTAGCTCACCGTTCTGGGTCATTTATCATTATTTTCATACGATGCCATTTGACTAACTTTTAGTTCCTCCACCGGAATCCAATAAAACATTAAAATTCGCCGCATTAAAATAAACATCAATTTCGAGTGAATAAATTGAAAGGGAAAACGCATCCATCAATATATTTCGATGTGCAGAAGTTCCCCTCCAGTAGGAAAAATAAAAACTAACCCTCTCGTTCCCCATTACAAATGCATTCCGTTTTTCAGAATAGAGCTAAGCGCCGAAACATCGATAACTCATGTGCTGAATATAAGTTTGTGATGGAAAACGAACTAAAGAATGGACGCGCAATTTTTTCTAATATATTCGATTAGAATGGATATAACACGGAAATAAGCTACTGAAGACCCTAAATGCATTTTCAACACTTAATTTAGATTTTTTTTAAAAAAATTATTACCACCATTTCGATTTTTAATAGTTATTACCACATAACCTGACAATAATATTTCCGAAAGTTAGTTATTGCATCAAATTTTTTAGTTTGAAAAATATTTTTTCAAGAAAATTTTAAATTAGTGTTTTATCTAGTGTTATTAGTTAGTATCTATGTATTATCTTTAACAACTTTTCAATGTAAAATTTCGTTAAAAATAACATAACATTTAAGGCTCTTGATGGGTAAATAACGCTTTCATAGCGCTATTACCAAATGAAAAATTTTGCCAAGAAATATTGCAAGTTTGCAATACACTTTCAGTAGTGTCAAATGGTAGCCATCCGGCTATTATTATTTATTGTTTAACATGAGAATCCACCGCACGATATGTCATCTAATTTTTTCCTCAGCTGATAGCTACCATCATATAACAAAATAAGTTCTAGCACACATTTTGGTAACGTGTCGCTCAGATCCTTTTGGACAAACATGATACAAATGATTGCGTGATTTTCGACAATCCATCTCTTTCGCAGAGTTCGAATTTTTATAAAAATGGCGCGCTTTTAAAATATTCTACACGTTTATTGATATCTCTTTAGGAGTGCAGTGTGGTGATTTTCATCTTGGTGTTCTCGTCGTTGATTGGCGGTCGTTTGCGCTTTGGAATGATGCCAATTTTGTTTCGAGATTTGTACTTCGGCTGCTAATGTTAATTGAAATTTAGACTAGGAAGTTGTATTTCTAGATGAACTGATATATATCACGTTTCGATAAAATTTTCAGTTACTCTGATAATTTTAGTTGAGTTTATATGATATATATTTACAACCCCCTTCCTAACTTGTATTGATTTGATTTTGTTTTTTAAGCAGTTTTAATTTAGTGCCTCAGAATTTATCATAAGGTGTGATTAATGTTTCATATTAAGTATATTTCTAGTTTGGACTCATTTTCCCCAAATTTATCCTTGTTATCGCATTGTTTGTGTTTACTTTAAAAAAAAATCCATAATTAAATTCATTATTTTACAATTTAAATTCAGTTTTCGGTAATCCAACTAACTCGTATAAACTATAATACAACAATTTTACCCTACATTTGTTTCAGATTTGTTTTGAAGGTCATCAATTCCTACTGATAAAGTCACAAAGTCATTGTTTAGGTACAAGGTTATCACATTTTTTTTTGTAATGTAACATATAGAAGACAAATATTTCAATCTAATTATTTTTAAGAGAATAACTTGTGTTACCTTCTGTATGGCCTAGAGACACAATAAAATATTAATAACCTTTACACTTTTCGTAACATTTGTTTAGTGAAATGGCAATTTACTTATGCTTTAATTAAGACGTTAATGTAAAAAGGCCATTTTACCATGCTATCTAATCAGTAATGAATTGAAATATGTTTATTATACTTGTTTTCAAATGAAATAAATTTTGTTTTCCTTGAATATAAAATCTGTTAGGAAATAAAGGCTTGTTTCTATGGTACACCTAGCATTTTAAAATTACCAAGAAGAAAAATACAATTTAAAAAATAAATTCGCAAATTTACATTATCCCATTAATGTTGAAATATATAATTTCTTTTAAAGTATATAATAAATATATAAAAGTTTTTAATTTCTTTTATTTACTATAATATAGAAGGGTCTAGTGCACGTTAAATCATATTAAAGTTGAGGACACACACTCAGGCTCATTTTACCCCATTTTTAAAATTACGAAGCTTGTCTCTAATAGCTCTTGCATACCTTAAGAAAAATACGTTAATTCAAGCCAAACTAAACAACATCAAAAAGAACAGTAACGAAAATCACCCAAACAAAAAACAATTTAGTTCAGCAGGTGAACATTCTACATTTTCAAGTCTCATTTATTCAAAAATATAGTGTGCAAAATAGTGTAACTTAAGTTATCAAACTTTATTAGGGTCACTGGATGTTAGGTCTACTAGCATAGGCAGAGTCGTGACAACCTTGACGATATGGAAACCCACGTTCACAAAGATCCTTATTCTGGTGAACGCTGAATCGACACTAAATTGCCGCAGGCGGTGAAAGGAAAAGTCGTGCCTCTTGTGTGCGCATTCTTTCAAGTCGATTTTTAGTTATTCTAAACTTTATAAATCCCCATAATAGTTACGGAGCTCGTCGCCAATTGCCCAATTGTATCTCTAGGACGTAGGTAATTGAACCAAATCAAATAAAACTATCATAAATATTTGATTCTAGGTTTGATGCATGACATACGGAGAAAAAATACCAGACATAATATTTCAAACACTTGGTCTGTCCTGTTTTTCGACGATTGTGCGACCATGCGAAAAACAGACGGTATTTCTATGGGTAGGCAGCCCTTCAAATTCAGGATACATCCGTGGAATCAAACTTATATAGCAATTTTTTATTGGTTTTATTTAGGTCTATATCTCAGAAGCAGAGGAGTAAAGGTTAAATTTTTAACTTTATTTACTTTCAAGAATCTTCTGTAATCTCAATACTCGTTCATATACTAGTACGATTATATTTAATTCTGCTACAGATGGCTTTTTTTTAGCTTTTCAAAAATTTACATTTTTGTAACAAAGTATAATCTGGATCTGTAATCTAATTATAAAATTTGGTAAATCAGTAACTTTTTTTAATTTTAAATTATTCTTAGGTTCACATATTTGAAGTTGATTTATATTAAAAATTTCACGCACACAATTTTATAGTGATATAAGAACATATTTTTTAAAAGAGTAAAATGTATCAAATTGGAGCAGCCTGCCAATAGATGTCAGTAAAGCTACATATGTACTTGATTTCTTTTTTCCTTTTTTGAAAAAATATTGTGTATTATTTAATAGAAATTCATGAATAGTTTTGAGCCCGTCAATCGAATATTTCAAATTAGCATATCTTTTTGTAACTATAACCTCAATAACAATCAACTAATCCTCATTTTAAAATTTGCAACTTTCTACCTCTCAATCATTAATATACCATCTATTATAACATCTTTGAGAATACAAAAAAAAATACCCTAATGGCTATCAAATGAAAGAAAAGACCCGCATTCCAGCAGCAAGGTCACGTGAGGTTGCCGGCTCACCTACACACTCACGCACAGGTGCAGGGGGGTGACTCACGCTTCGAACGTGCGTGTGGATAGGGCATACCTGGAGAAGATCGTTTGGTTCTTTGGAGGGGATGTTCTGAAAGCGAGTGGCGTATTCAGAGAAAAGGATATTTTACGCGTTGGTGAGGGTTTCAGAAAGTCACTTCTTGCTGGATCCTAAATATGTAAAATTAATAGATAATTTTTAGGTAATAATTGAAATTTCTTTTTTTTTTTCAAACTCTAAATCGACTAACAAGGAAAATTATAGCCGAAGAGTTTTTTAGCAAAATTTTGTTTCTGCGCGACTCCTAGGTTAAACATAATTAGTGAGGTGTTGTTGTTCTTAATTGTATAAGCGTGGTTTTAACAATATTATTTTTTTGGTTCATAGGGAATTGATGCTAGCTGGAAAATGTATATTCCTTATTAATCATTAAATTATTTGAAACAATAATTTTTCCGAAGTTTTTACAGAACCCTGCAATTACCCTGAATGGATTGTATTCACTATTTTTCTTGATTGTGCGAAAATTAAATAATTTAGCGATTTGTTACAATAAAACAATATTGTTTCAATACAACAATTTGTAAAGGAAAAAAGTTAATATTTTAAAATTACTTTAATTGAAAAATTCAGATTTGTCCGATTTTTTTTTGTGGGGGGGTGTGGGGGGGGGGAGAGGGTACGGGGCTGTTTTTACTTTGGCAACATATTTTAGGCTTTGTTGGGGGGAACCGTAAGTTGTAAATTCCATTACTTATGATTCTAGTCAGTTCATAATTCAAATTACAAAACAACAACAAAAACATTCAAATTTACAATATTTTTCTTCTATAGCTACGTCGAAATTGGTTGTAAACCTTAAAGTTGAGCTGTTTTAATTTGGATATTCAATATCCACTAGGGTACAGGACAGGCCCAATACTAGTAGGACTCTATAGAGTTATATATGGTATAACTTGCATTTGGATAATCAGTTTGTAAATGTTTTCTCTAAAACAGGCGTTTCAATTCAATAACTTGCTATCTTCCCCAATCAAGACACTTAGTAATTATTTTATTAAAACAAATCACATTTTACAACCAACTTCATCTCATCAGAGTAAAACCCTACTGTGTAAAGGTGATTTTTAGTGGACATCCCCTTATGCTCAGTTGAAAGGGAATCGCAGCATCAACTACAAAGGCACTTAAACTCGTAGCGGGCAGGTTCATTACCACAGTCATACCTGACGTGTTCAGAACCGAAAAAGAGTAACCCACCATGGTAATTACACCACTATGCTTCTAAGGAGTCTTGTCTGAAAATAAATAAAAACAATTGCTTCTTGGAGGTTAATTGGTGCAACTATTATTTTGGGGTTGCTTCGTTCTGCTTCCAAGTTCTTCCTTGTGTTGGTCTCGAACCTGCTACTTATCTCCTTTTCTCCTCCTACCTCACTAGAACAAGGTTGGGATCGGTGCTCTCAGACTGCGCGTCGCGATTTGGATTGTGGTTTTGAAAATGTTACTGTTTTTGTGGCTAGAGCAGTAGGAAAGTTAAGTCTGACGTCGTTGGATAAAACTTAATTATTTAGGTGATCAAACAATTAGTCTGCCGATTGGACTAACATTTGATTCAAAATTTTTGATTAACATTTAATTGTTTTTTGTTCTTTCTTTTTTTAACCACTTGCAAGAGAGTGAGCGTTTAAATACTCATTGAATCATTACTCTTGATCTAAATAGATAAAACATTATTTGAAGATTAATTGGTTTTGGAAGTATTGAAAAAATAAGCTAAGAAAATTTTGCTATTCAGAATTCATAATTCCATTCCTTCTCTTACATTTATCTCGAATTGCGCAAACTATTAAAGTAATTTAACTACAATTAAATTTTTGTAATGATGCATAATTATCCATCAGCAGAGTGAATGCAAGGAAGAATCTTTGATTGAAATAGTTTAATTTTTAAAAGGTTTTTTTCTTTTTTGTTTTTGTAGATTTTTTTTTTAAAGAGAAACTAATTCGTTACTCTTCTAGTGATTCCAGGGCTTATAGTCTGGAAGGCAGACGGGATCTAGTAACTTCCGTTGAACCTTGAGGAGCCCGTGAGGGTGGAAGTCTGATATTCTGCTCCGAGAGAGCGCCACCTACTTCATTTAGGCACGTCTTTGGAGGAGAGGGCATTCTCTCCAGATTACCTGCACCCATAGTAACACTGCGCTATTACCGACCACAGAATTTTCGGACATACAGATTTAAAAGGGCGCGTTCTCTTCTCATTTACTCGGGACAAACAAAAATATCCATGCTTTATCTGGGATTCGAACCCGGGCTCATTCGCTTGACAAGCGAGGGCCGGAACCTGAACGGGTGGGCGAAGTATCTGAATATGATTCATGTATGTACAAGTGTGTTTGTAGTATGTTGTTGATGGAAACGTCAATGAAAAAAGAAATACTATTTTTTTTAAAGAAAACTGAAAGCGGGTTTCTTCCTAGTTTCATGGTTGAATGGTGTTGGAAGCTATTGTGGCGTGTGGGGATAATGGTGACCCATTACTGCAGTGGGTGGTATTGCAGTTGGATGGAAAACCAATTGGAGGGAAATTATTTGGAAAATGGATGGAAAAATCAATAAAGAAATCTTAAATGGCAGTATTTTCTAAGCTGGCGATATTTTTAAAATAAGTATTAATAACATGAGCTGCAAAAGAAAGTTAAATTTCATAAATGTGACTGTCTGGGTTTTGTTTTACATTATGTATAGAAATTCAAAGGTATAATGAAAATATGTTTACAAAATGTAATTATTTATATAAAAATATTTGACAGTTATTATGCTATGGAACAAAATAGTATAAAATATTTATTACTTTTAACTATTATGTGCAACTAATTGGGCTATATATAAATTTTAAACTACAGGTATGTATTTCCTTTGTCATCAAAAATCCCTAAAAAAAACAATTTTTAAATTTTTTTTTATAAATTTATCATCAAGGTATTTTCTGATATGTAAATCAATTCATGCTTTTATTCAAAAGTCTGAAAAATTGTAAAATAAGCTCTAATTATCAGAATATTAAAAAATTAAAATTTGGCAGTAACATAACAATTTTTGAATGAACTCTACTTGTTTGCAGAAATAAATTCGTAATTGACTTATGCATTAAAATCGTCTTACATGTAAGTTATAGAACTTCGTTTTATTTAACATTATACAGAAATAGATATTGTAATTAATAATGAATCTTATTGTTTGTATGTTGAAATGATGTGTACAGCCTGGGAAAAAAACGCCCCACCCCTCGTTACTCGGTTGATATTGATCAAAGAATTTTGTGAAAGGTGTCATTTTTCAGGAATTGACGTAAGGAATCGATTACAGGCAACAAAAATTGTATAAGGGGACGTCTACATATTAAAATGAGTACCAACTTTAAATATTCCAATGGCAACATTTAATTTTTTTAAAACAAAAATGTTTATCACCTTCAAAATACCCCAGATCCAAAACAAAAATAATTTGCATTATTTGTTGAGATATAAGTATTCAAATTTGAACGTCCATAATGTTAAAAAAGTTTCACAAACTTATCATACCTCCCATAACGATTAACAATTTTTTCATTACTACTTCTAATTCAACCATTCACACAAGATTTTCATAATTTCATTTTTATATTTATTAAATTTAAATTTAAATAACAGAAGCAACCCCAAGGTGTTTTTTTACATAAATGGATGAAGTAAATCATGTAAAACCAAAATCCCAAATTTTAATTCAACAACAATTATTTGCCGAGTTATTTAAAAAAAAACTGAAAAAAAAAGCAAGTTTTAGGGACCGTTTAAAAAATCTCTTGGCAAATTTTATCACAATTTGCGGTATCGTTTGTTGGTTGAAAAGAGTTTATTGATAAACGTTTATTCAAATTGTTGATGTCTGTCAAATATAAAAAAAAAAAAATCTTTTCTTGTTTCAAGTGCATACAATGTATTTTGTATGTGTAATAAACTTTATATTATATAGATTACTATGTTTTTGAAGTATTATGTTGATTCCAATACAATTTAAAAAAGTGTGTTTAATATTAAAATTAAATACCCTTAAATATTATTGGAATTCGGTTTTTAGTTTATTTCATTGTTGCCACATTGATTATTTAAAATGATAAGTGCTCGCTGCCTTTGTTACAAATCATTGCCAAATCATTCTGCGTATTTTTTTGCTTTGCTTAAATATCGTGTTACGGTCGTAAACTTCGTTTTTTAATATGTTGTTTATAATACCGATATAGTGCGCCGAATTTTAAACAAACTTTTTATAGCAATATAAAGGAAACAAAAATTTGCATAAAATGTAAAACATAAATGTAATAATCATTTTTGTTAATCTGATTGTAACTAATTACATTTGAAAATCTTTTCGTTATAAATGGAGGGTTCAGAATAGTTTAGTTTGAATTATCGTCGCACTAGAGCTACACGAGGGCCATAAAGGTTCAGAATACAATCAAACCAAGTCCACTATGAACTTGGTTCACTTGTATTCTGAGCTCTCCATTTACTTATGTAGCAAAATAAGTGGAGAGCTCAGAATACAAGTGAACCAAGTCCATAGTGGACTTGGTTCGATTGTATTCTGAACCCTCCAAATAATCGTATATGTAATTAATTAAGTTTAATTCTAGAATCAGTTGGCGAGAATATGTTAACCCTTTTGTTAGCTTGTCGTTTTGAAAAGACACAACCTAAATCTTACCTTTTTCAATTTAGAGATTTCCCCCTAAGCGCGTTCAAAATTAATGCTTTAATATCTCAGCAAATAATGTAAAACAAATAATTTTTTTTTGGATCTGGGGTATTTGGAAGGTGATAAACATTTTTGTATAAAAAAATGGGTGTTGCCATTGGATTTTTCAAAGTTGGTACTCATTTTAATATGTAGATGGCCCCTTGTACAATTTTTGTTGCCAGTAATCGATTTCTTACATCATTTCCTAAAAATGACACCTTTCACAAAATCCCTTGATCAATATCAGCCGAGTAACGAGGGGTGGAGCGTTTTTTCCCCCTAAGTTGTACAACTATACAGAAGCTTAATTTTCCTTACCTTTTTTTCAGGTATATGTTTACATACATTTAAATTGAAATAACAAATGAGAAATAATTCATCGTAATTTATATCGCCTACAAAACCGTTAACTTGAAATATTTCTTTTAATAGAAAAACATTTTGAATGCCTGAATAATAAAAGACAAGAATTTAATTAACAAATTTTGATGCGGTGGATATTACAAATCTTTTTTCGTCCAATATTTTCTTATGAAGTTAGAAGGGTTCATTTACCTTAGTATTCGAAGAATTTCATTAGGTTTTTTTTTTTTTTAATATTTCATGCCTAAAAATAATTCAACAAGTTGTATGTATATGCGGAGTTATTTCAGTTATTGAATAGTTGGTTAAAGATGGGGAAAAATACTTTCTTGCGATTTTTAATTAAAATTCTTTCATTAAAATTTTATAAAGATCTTGAGGCAAAAATTTTAAATGTTTAAACCAGAAAAACAGAATAATGAATGTTTTTTTAACCCTTTGACATTTACAAACTTAAATTTACCTTTTCATTGTCTGCAATATTTTAATCAATGTACACTACTTTTAAATTGTAAAAACAACTCATTTTAACCAAATAGTTATTTTTTCTTTATTTGACTTGATTTCATGAGAAAAGTAAAGTTAAAAATTAACTGAAATTTGTGACAATTTGTACTAATTATAATACTTGCAAAGAAAATTATTGCTATTAATATATAATACAGGTCAAAGGCATGTAGCGATTCGTTTGTTTCTGTCCATATTGAAAATGTATACTCTAATTAATGACCTGTACTGATATTAATTACATATTTGTTATTAACTATAAAATTACTAAACTATAGCAATAATTATTTTAATTTTTTTAAAATGTATATTATTCTTATCGAAACTTCTATCTATAATATGTTATTTTATTAATTAGATTTTCAATGCATAAATTATTGTTTTATATTTAAAACAAGACATACATATTAATTTTATGTTTTCTTTTGCATATTTGTGAAGATATTTAGTTTGATTGTTTATTCTCTTTTAAGTATTAATTTGTTTCTCATTGGTTTAGCTATTATTTATTATTTGGGTAAGTGTTTATGCTCATTAGATGTTTATGATAAAATTATAAATGTTTGTAGCAATTTTTACCGGCATTTCTCTGTAAATAGTTGTAAATGGTGCGCCAAAAAATAAAATTTTCAAAATGCGAATAAAATGAAACTTTTTTGCCGAATATTTTATTGAACAAGCTTATCTAATTTATTGTAAATAAATTTTAAATTTTTAATTTCGCTTTTATAAAATACATAAAGCTTTGTCCTCGTATATTTAAATATTTAAAAAAATATATTTTGGAACGTTATCTCCTCTACCATTTCTTATTTCAGTAATCAATTTGGAAAGACCTTTAAATGCATTTTAATTATACTTTTTACCGGCTTTCTAAAGAAAAACTATACCATTAACTCAGTTATAACTTTTAAGATTAAATTACTGAACAGAGTTATCCTTTGTATATTTTCGAATATCAGGTTTTTGTGGTTTCCTCGTCCATTTAAATCCTTTTAAACTAAAAAAAAACTAATTTAAATGAAAATTGCATTAAAATGCTCACAATTTATTATATCAATTTCGATTATAATGAAATAAATAAAAGAAAGCAATCATACTGATATCAAAAGTTTTAAAAACTTTATTTTGTACTACTACTTTATTTCGTGTTAGTTTTAATTTGTACTTTTATTTATTTAATGTGACAAAAGGCTCCCAGGAGCATAGGACTAAATTCAGAAACATTGAAAACATCGTGTGTTCTTATCAAGCGAAATATTTTTCTCTAGAAGTTTCAAAAGAGATTATAGGCACATGTACTGAAAGAAAAGTAATGGAAATTATTTCTAAAATGCAAACAGATAAAAAAAAACGTATCAGACTCATTTTTTGCGAATGTTTCTTGAATGAAAATTCTCATTACTTTTTTGCTTACGCATATATTTTGTACGGCACAAAGATTCGCGGCCTGGCTTTGAATATAAAAATATAAGAATAAAACAACCAGTTATCAGCCTTAAGAAAACAAATGCGGTAACAATAGTGGCGGGGCCTAGAGGGAAAAAATTTAATGATGGGCGATTTTTTAAAAAAAAAAGTCTAACAAAGAAACCGTATTTTTTATTATTCACTTTTTAATTTTTTGTTTATTTTGGCGCATTTGATTTCAAATAGTTTTTTTTTACAAAAAAGAAGTTAAAAAACAAAAATAAATTCAAGTCACCCTATGCGATAAGTCGAGTCAAAGATGCACGAATCGTGGGGAGAAAAAGAATAACTGCAAACGATTTCAATTTTAAATTTATTTCCCTTTATCCTTGAAAATGCGAAAATAACAATAAGCAAAAAGTAAAGTTCCATTTGAATTTTAGTTTCTTTGTATTTGTCATTGAAAGAATAAAATAGCAGACGAAAAACAGAATACTGTTTTTTAATAAATCTGGCAATTCAAATAGAAATAAATATAATATGTTCTTCAGAGACATACGGGACGGTAAAGCGTTTTTGGATACTCAATATCCTATTACGATTGCGGAAGGCAAGTAGGTACTTTTATATATACGAAAATACTTTAAGAACGTCTCCGACTATGGAATTCCTTAACAATCATAGAAATATGTCAGAATTTCGGAATTTTGTGACGTCGAAGGACTTCCACTTTAACGAACGAACGGAATTACAACGGTAGAGAGCTCTCCTAAGTACAGCTATCCGATTTTACTTTTGTCTGAAATAGGTATAAAAGATTGTTAGAGGGTACGGGGAACGGGAATCGAAGTTTTTTTTTTTTTTTTAAAGAAACTATTTCAGATTGTTCGAAATGAATTTTGCTGTTCATTCTATTTTCTCTCTTACGACATGCCGGTTTCACAATATTCTTCTAACATGTTGAATTTTAAGAACTGTAAAATAAGCTTTCTGAAGTATTTATTAATAGTTTATTGACATTAAATGAGTATAATTATATTTAAAAAAAAACAATAAGTTGAAAGTACAGCGTATTTTAAGGGACTAAATGTATAGGATTTTATAAACGAGTCACTCTTGAAAATATCTTGGAATATTAAGTTCTGAAAAAGGAGAATGATCGATAGTTTAGATATTATAGATAGATTTTGAAAACACTTATGAATTGCATAAATATTAGTACAATATTTGACATCTAGAATTTATAGTTTTATGAAGTCAGTCTTCCGTTGTACAAATATTTTTCAAGTTTCATTTGAAAAAATGTATCTTTTACGGTAGCAAATCTAGAATAAACATCAGAATGTTTCAATATATCTTCAATCTACATTCACTGTTTTTATTAATAAATCGCACTAGAATTCAGGGGAGTCTGTAGCAAACTCAATATAATAATATAAATACTCTAGTATATATAACACGCATACATATGAACGCCATTAAAGCTTCGTTCACTTTTGAAACCTGGCAACCGTCTAAGATGAACAACAAAGGTTGCCTAGACAACCAAGGTGGCTGCCGTCTTCCTAATCCATCGTGTGTCATTATTTATTCGAATTCCAGGACTTCTCGTGGCGATATATGAAATAAGTCGCGCGAGGTTCACTCCCCAAAAGTAATAACTCTACTGTAGGACTGAGAATATTTTCAATTCTCCACAGTTCGCTCTTCAGATATTGTTGGACTTTCTTATTGTGTATTCGATTCTTTTATTGTATGTATGAATATCGTTTGACCGAAAAAGTTGACGATTCGTTTTTGTTTTTTGGAGAAATTATGGAAGGATATTGGAATTCGTAGATTTCTTTTTTATTATTTTGAAAATTTTATTCTGTATTTCTTTATGAAGATTGAAAAGTTTACTTTTCAAGAAAATATAAGAGAATACCTTCAAAATAACACTGATTTACTTTATGGTCTTAGAAATTTTTACTTATTAAACATAGATACTGAGTTCTTCCAAACTGATATAGTAGCTATCAGTGCTGTTAACCCTACAGTCATAAAAATGAAAAATAAAATATTTGTAATGCTTTCATAGTGTATGGTTGATATTAAATTAGGATTTTCTATCAGTCTTTTAACGTTTATTACTGTAAATAATTATTTCTGAAGATAGTGTTATGATAGCAAGCGAAATAAAATGAAGTAACTATACTCTTTGTATAGCTAGCACAGATATCATATAATTAAAGTATTAGATTGGCTGATCACGTGACCTCCAATGCTAACGAGGTAACGCGCATGTAGGCTTTTTAACAGGGCATAATGGCCAGTGTTGCTGCCACTTTAGAGAGAAAAATACTACGAAAAAAAATACCATTTAATTCTAAAATTACAAAAAAAATTAGAAAAGGATTTAAAGTCACTAAAAATATTCCAAAATGCAGCTAGTATTTTTACGATATTTTTTTTGTAATTTTAGAATAATTCTAAAATAAATTCTAAAATTAAGTTAAAAGTTTAGTTATAAAGTTTAAAGAGTATATTAGTATTTTAGAATAATTCTAAAATTACAAAAAAATATCGTAAAAATACGAGCTGCATTTCGGTATCTTTTTAGTGACTTTAAATCTTTTCTAGTATTTTTTTGTAATTTTAGAATTAAATGGTATTTTTTCGTAGTATTTTTCTCCTTAAAGTGGCAGCAACACTGGCCATTATGCCCTGTTAAAAAGTCTCCATGCGCGTCCCGTCGTTAGCATTGAAGGTCACGTGATCAGCCAATATAATAATTTAATTATGATATCTATGATAGCTAGCTAACTATATCCATTCGTATCTTGTTTTCTCTTAAAATCGGAGAAAAATGCTATGGCGTCTTCGAAAAAATATCAGTTAGAACTAAAATTACAAAAAAATACCACAAAAAAGTGACTTTATAAAAAAAATACGTGAAACGATTTTCTAGTACCTATGGTATTTTTTTGGTAATTTTAATATTAATTGGTATTTTTTCGATGACGCCGTTGCATTTCTCTCCTTAAAGTAGTGGCAACACTGGCAAATTTGCCCTGAAAGTCTTGGCACCATGCGTGTCCGTGTCCCGTCTTCGCTACCATTGGAAATCACGTGATTAACCGCTCTAATACTTTTACTACGATCTCTATGGTTTTTTCCTAAATAAGTTGGGCGCTATAAATTTGTGCTTTATTAAAAAGAAGAAAGAATTGACATCATTGTAAATTTTTTTTAATGAAAACCTTTCTATAAACTTCTTTGAACATTCAAAGAAGTCTATAGGAAGGTTTTTATAGATAATAGTTTTTATGAACTTACAGACCTTAGTCACATTTGAATACCATTCTTTGTTTCTTCATTAGCAAGTAAATCGGAATCGACAAGTTAACCCCCTTGCGAAACACTAAAAACAGGGCAACATGTAGCGTACGTTCCCCATAAAACATTCACCATTAACCTTTGGCTACGCTTTGAAACAAATAACGCATGTTATCTAAATGCATTTGTTCTTAGTGAGATATTCGTTACATGAATGTAAAATAAAAGAACATTCTTATTACCCTGTTTATAAGGTTAACAGGAACATGTCCTTCAACTTTAAAGCCGAAAAATAAGTTTCCAATAACAAATATTCTGTGAAACTATATATGTTTCAATCCTTAGTTTGTAATTAGTATCTTTTTACAATTACTCAGTATACTTGACGCAGTGAACTGTTCTTACAAGTCTGTGTCCAACTACACGAGTTTTTTTACAAGAAAATGTGTTAACCAAAAGAAAAACAATGGAGTTGCTTTATGTTTCTCAACTGCTTGAATTATTGGCTTGTAAAAATTGTAACTTGAGTGCCAATGATTTGGAGTAAAATTGCTTTGTTAAAAAGAGTTGAGCCGTGGAGGTACTGTGTGTTTGTGGTTTAGCAGGTCTCTAAATGTGTTTGTAAGTTAAGTGCTTTTGTATTATTAAAATGGCACCAAATTCATTTTTATGACTAATTTTGAACCTAAGATACTCATTTTGGTAGGTCAATTATATGGTAAAGGACGCATTGTGGACTTTCTTTCTATTTGGTGCATTTTTAAAGTTTTGATCAACAGTCTTTTAATCCACAGACAAACTGTAAGAAAATGTAGCTATTTATAGCTCGCGGATTTAGGTTAGGTCTTAGGTACGCGGTTTTAGGTTTATTTCTATTAAATAAAAAATTAAAGGAAATTTAATTTTGCGATATATATTAGACGTCATTTCAAACTGATTTATATGTCACAATGAGATTCTTTATTGGTTAGTATTTGTTTTATTTAGAAAGAGTCAAAATCGAATCTTGATTGAATAAGTCACCAGTTTAATATTATATATGAACTTGTGACAACTTCTCTGCTACAATTTTTTCTGTCATGTATCACCATTAGTGAATTCATTTCATACAAAAAGTGTCAGCATCAAGAACTAAAATTTCAAATAATTATTAAGAAATACAATATTTACCTATAAATCGTCAGATGCAAGCTCTAAGATACAAAAATCTTCCATTGGAACTCTAGTTTCTGCATTTCAATAGTGCATCTACAAAAAGAAAAACATCAACTTTTATTTTTTGTCATATTCTACTTTGGAATATTATCGAACAAGGAAATTCATATATTTTTACCCCAATAGCCCTCGTGTAGCTCTAGTGCGACGATAATTCCAACTAAACTAAACATATATTTTAACCTCTTAATAATCGTTAGATGCGGGCTAGTCTACGTATACGTTCTTTCATCTCTGATTCGTAGTTTCTCCTCTATCTTTACCTGAAAAAGATAGCTGCAAGAAAAAAGTTAATAGTAAAATGGAAAATGGAAAACAATTAAAAAATATATATTAGAATTCATACTACTTTTCAGGACGTTCCACCTTCTGTTGAAATTTCCGTGTAAAAAAAAGAAAGAGAAAGAGACAATTTATAGGTAAATATTGTAATAGTTGCAATTGTATCCAACGAACACAAGGTACTTTCACAATTAGAAATGATACGCCGTGAGAGTTCTAATTTAACCATAACCCGCGGAGTGTGCATGTAAGAAGTTTGAAGTCAATGAGGGTTAGGAGGGCATGGTGAGTCGTGCGGGTTTAGAGTTAATTGCTGCTGCTGGCTATTTACTTGTTGTATGTTGATATTGTATTATATAGGTATCGTTAAATTTAGACTGAATAGATTGGCTTTTAGTTACAGCTGAAATAACTAAACCGGGGTATATTACTGCTTAAAACTCATCAGACTTTGGTACAAATAAGGCCGAGGAAAACATTTATTCTAATATTTGGAGACTTGATAAAAACTACGATTATGTGATATTGAATTTTACAATACTGGTAAAGCTTTTATTTGATTTTAGAAAATAGATATTTAAAGTAATTTCAGAATTTTTGTGTAGCATAAATTTAATTTTCATTTAAAACTTTTTATGAAGACTGCAAGTAGATACATTTTTATTGATATTTTTGAACACTTATGCAATTGGTAAGTTATTTATATTGTGATGAGCTTTAAAAATTATCAGACTTCAAGCTGCACAATTAATCTGCTATAAAACAATTTACGTTTAGAAAAATATTATTAAAATAATTCCATCAACTAATATTAAACTTTATAATCTTTATATTACTCAAAAAATAATACAATACAGTACAATATGGGAATCTAACCAAAATGCATGAAATACTACATGCAAAAAAATTCGCTGCACGCAATTTTTGTCTAAAAAAATATAACACGCGAATATCTATTCTTTCTCTGTATATGACACTTTTTTTTATCTGTCTTACTCACGCATCTTTTCCGTAATTCTGGTCAGATCGCCTGATTTCGTTGGCGATTAAAACCTTTTACCTGCGGGGTGTGAGTTTCGCGTCGCTATCTTATTATTGCTGGGCATCAAGTTGTCAGCACTTTTGGATGGATGGTCATCCTTCATTGTTAATCTTCGTTTCATTGGTTTGACATAATTTTGAAAGAGATTTGGTTTTGAAATATTGCATCTTTTATGCAGACCGGAATTTTAAAGAAATTTCCAGAAAATTGGTAGGCAAAATATGGCTGACTGACTGATTGTATGGGGTTGTTTCACGTCGTGGATGGCAACAGCTCCAACGGTTTGTTTTCGTTTGTTCCCTGCAATTACGTTTGTTTCGGCCGTATTCGAAAATGATTTTTTAAAGAATATTTTACTTATTAAATTTTTAAATTCCAACTTCTTGCTATGCTGTTGGTTGCTCAAAACCTTTTTTTAAAGGGAGCTTGCATAGAAGGAAAAGGTTTTTTTCATCCGTATCGGTCATTTTGAGAGTGAAACCGTAGCAACCAATGAAATCGCTGTACGGAGAAAAATGAAAACAAGTGCATTGCATCATCTGAAACATTCCCATTGTATTGTCAGCTGAAATTTGCTATTTTAAATCTCACGAGATATAATATAAACAGTCAATGATGGATGGTAAATGTCTCAATCCTTGTGCCTTAGACCTTGTTGTTACATTTCGAGCCTAGTTAGCTTGCTGTAATTGTTACCTTTAGAGTTTTGTCAAATCAATGTTGAACCTGGCGGTTCTTTACTGAGAAAATAAACATTTTTTGGATTTATAACAAAATGAATGATATTTTACGTGGAAGAGTAGCAATAAGGAAGCAATAAATAAGTAGGTGCTATTTAACACATTTAAGTGGTAGCCATGGGGATAATAAGTATCACTTATAAAAGACCGCTGTTTTACTTTCCATTCTACATTTGGCGAAAATGGGGGCAAGGTGAAACTTTTTGATTGAATTGTTCTGTTTTAGAACGTCTACAAAGGTAAAGCAAATTCTTTAGAAAAATTTAACTTAAGTTGTCTGCTCCAATTCGTTATGCCCTGATAGTAAGTCCCGCATTTAAAAGACCGTTGTTTTACTTTTCATTGTTTGTTTAAGGGAAAATAGATGGTAGTGATTTTATTAATGCAGTATTCAGTTTCAAAACATCAAAAACTAAAATGAAAAATCATGTTCATTCAACAAAATTTCGTTGTTTGTTAGTGTAATTCAGTTATTAGAAATAGAAAGTTAAAAAAAACGAAAATAAATTCATAATAAAGTTCATTTTATGTTCCAACTATTTTTTACCGTAATATATTAATTGCACAGATAGCTTTCAAATAGGCAACAGCAAATAATTAAAATTATTCATAATTCGGTGCATAAAGATATTTGATTGAAATTTATTCACTCACTATTTTCGAAACACTTCCTCCTTTACATTTATTTTGTGAGCGACACTAAACATTTAATTAAAATCATTTCTGAAAGACAAAAAAACCTTTTATTTTATACTTTTACTACCGTCCTGAAATAATATTTTAAAAAGTACCTTAACATATCAAACCTGTGTTCCAATTCAATATTTGTCGACAACAATCTTTCCATACTCTTTGACATAACTCTCCAAACGTAAAAACATTCCTTCTTATTGTTCCGAAATTGACTTAATGTTTGCGAAATCATTTGGCTTTGTTCTCCAGAAATTGAACATAAGAACCAGCAAAAATCAATAATCTTATTGCTTTCCCGCCGTATTTCTGTCTCGCTTATCGGGTAGTATGTATAAAATTCCTCGGAAAGTCTTTTCTTTGAATATTTGTCTTTAATAATTAATTTTTCGGTTGTTAGCCGTCTGTGTTTTTTTTAATGTAGCTACTTTGTCAGTTAAGTGCTTTCATTTGTATGATGAATTTCATTAATATTAATTTGACATTTGGAATCAAGTATGTTTCGTATCTTTTCAATTATACATTTTGGTGATTTGTATAAAAGAAATGATTTCTTTTTGTGTTGTATGCTTATAAGATGTATTTTAGTTTATAAATTTTTATACAATAAAGCTGAAATTGAGTTGGCTTTGATATTTAAAATGTGAAATTAGATTAAACAAATGCAACATAATGTACGGTTGTTTATACGTTATACAACATTTAAATGTAAGGGATCGTGGATATAGTATTAGTACCTTAATAAAAATAATTTGAAGTACGGATATTTTTTTCTTAAGGCCCATTTAAACAAAGACATATGTTAAAGAAAGAGGCAAATAGTTGTGTAAATCATATCTGATCTATTTAACGTGGAGAAATATGGTTTTATCACAAAAACAATCCATGAGAATTATTATGCTAGATTTTCTTAAAAAAATTTATTAAACTTATATGTAGAATAAATTAAGTTCGTTTCCAGTCAATTCAACAAATTATAAATTCGTCAACAATTTCTTATGTTAATATATGTTCTCAAGTCAAGAAACAAGCATATTTATCCTCTTCAGACCAGTCATCTATTTGAATGGATGTTTTGTTTTGCATTCCTGTTGCTACAGAATTTACTTTAAACTTTAAGTACTGGAATAGTTCGATAGAATAAGATATTAAAATCCCTATTAAGCCTTTAATTGCAGGTGTCAGTCTTTTATTCGTAAAAATAAAAAACGTATACGAAGACCGAACAGATTTCGTGGTCTTGCAACAGGTTTTTTAGTAGTAAATTTTAAAGGCATTTTGCATTGAATAAATGTTGAAAGGGGCTATTAATTACAAAAAACTAACAAAAATTTGTTTTTGCATTCATTGCACAGAAATCTGTATTTTTTGGAATTAAAACCTCAAACTCCATTAAATTTATGTGCCCCTTAGCAAATATTAAACATTAAATTCTTTTAAATTTCTTTGAAAACATACTCATAGGATTTTCCCATAGGAATAGCATTATAAGATTAGAATTTATACTTTTTTTCAATTTAAAAGAAATTTCAGCGCGTTCAGCGTGAACGAAAATTAAGTATAAACATGTAAGAGCACGCGAGTTTAATTTATAGGATTGTTATTTGAATATCATTATTTTATTTTATTTATTTTAAATCTTTTGATTTTTTTTGTTTCCAAATTTAATTGATATTTGCAAATGGTAAGAAATGAAGATATTGCTACTATGTCTAATGACAGCAAAGGCGATAACTATTCTAGATCTTATGAATACTTCTAAGAAAGGTCAATTATCTATACGTATAGCTTACGTACTTTATGTTTTTGAAAGTGGCAATTTGGTACAGCTATGATATAATGGCCGATTGAATTTTGGCATTGGCGGCTTTTGGGGAAGTTGAAAATTTTACGTAGGGTAGCTATTCCCGTCCAGTTATACGAGTTAGGGTTAATTTGAATTATTGTAGGACTTACAGCTATACACGAGGGCTCTCGGCCACGGGAGCCTTAATTTAGAACCACAGTCAAGTAACGAGCCGACACCTGAGTAAGCACCCAATGCAACTTTAAAGGTGACATCGTACGCAGGAGTGTAAATAGAAACTTTCCATTATATCATAGCTATTCTGGCAATTTTAACAGGGGCCTATGGGAAAGCACTCTAATTTTTGGAAGTCCAGGATACAATTAACCTCTCATATCAGAATGGGGGGGGGGTTATATAATATCCTGATGGAGTGCTGACCACAAGGAGAGGCACTCAATTGGTATATATAAAAAACAATCACACACCATAGCAAACAATAAGGGTACATCAGTGCAACGCCGGGTTCGTAAAAGCTAGTATATTTATATAAAGAATATATGGATAGGATTTTGGAGGGGGCTCAAAATATTAACATAATAATTATATCAAGTCTCAACCTCGCGAAATAACGTACCAAATCCTGTATTTATTTTCAAATAATGAATAAAAATCTGCAAAGTTTGTACAAAAAAATAGCGTTTAATTTAACAATCAACTATTTTTTAACAACATTGAATAGTTTCCGGACCATTCAAATCATTTCCGGTTGCTGTTTCTGATCTTAAAAGCTATTCATTCAAGAATTTCGATGAACACTTGAGATATTTGAAAAGATCTATTGATTGAAAAGAAGTTTGCCGAATTGGCAATAAATCAGTATTTTTTCTGAAAGATGCATTTAAATGTAAAATAAAAGAATTAAGCCGTTTTTTAAGTATTGCGAATTAACATTTTCTTCTTGCATTGATGGAACTCATTGCAAGATGAGAATGATTCTAAATATTTAAGTTATGGAAATGTTTTTTGCTCTTAATTTATAATGTAAACTCACAACTCTTTAAAGTATTCATGTTTTTAACTCTTAAAACTTAAGGATTTGTATTTTTTCTATCCGAATGCTGTTTTATGTAAAAATTAAAGTTTTAGTAATTTGAATATAAATTATTTCTCAAATGTTTATGGCCTAAGTTTCAACCTTAGTATAGCTGTGTGATTGCTATACCAATATTTCCCGTATTATTACTATTAAAGTATGGTTTGGGAAATTCTGATACTTTTGCATTAATATAGAAATGTTAACTTGATTTGATGTATTTTTTAAAGTTTATTTCTTTTATCGTTACATTTTGCTTTAAATCCTAAATTTTATCCTACATTTTTTATTGCACTAATGTGTTCATGGATTATGGTTTCATAAAAACCTCGATTACAATCATGATGTGGTTCAATAAAAATTACTCCACAGAGAGAGAAATAAATTCTGTCACATTTTCTCGGTTGCCAACCTGTCAGGCATTCGAGTACGAAAAAATCGCTGACAAACCTCTCCTCCAACAACTTAATTCCAACAGATTTCATTCCCAAGTTCTAAGCGGAAAGGGCTTCCAGGAGTTATTACATGGTGTACCATTGGTAAAGAGAATACTTTGTTGCTTTTAATAAATGGTAACTAACAGTTTTTTGAAAAATTATATTTTTTTTTATGGCTATCGATGTTAATTGTAAAATCTGTAATTTCGTAGCGCAACTAATCTCACAACGTTTTAACCCTTTAACGACGATTGGTAAGAAAATTTGCCATAAGTAAATGAGATTTGTGCTTAAGTTTATATAAATAAACAAAGTATAAGACAGATGAAGACCGTAGTCCAGGACAATTTAGGTATGACAAATTAATTCATAAGAAAATCGAATTAAAAACAACTTAAAGTTATCGTGTTTATTCGAAAATGATGGTTAAATCGTATTCATAAAGTTGTTGTTAATGAGTTAGGAAAATTTGCACAGTTTTTGAACAC
Organism: Oedothorax gibbosus; assembly: GCA_019343175.1. Taxonomy (NCBI): domain Eukaryota; kingdom Metazoa; phylum Arthropoda; class Arachnida; order Araneae; family Linyphiidae; genus Oedothorax; species Oedothorax gibbosus. Next base: position 353,816 of record JAFNEN010000333.1, on the reverse strand, counting down.
TATACTTAGCCTCGTATATATACAGGAAAACGGTATACACCTCAATTGGCGAATTTCAACACGTCCCAATGTGTTAAATAAAAGATGATTCGGGGATTTTACACATATTATGAAATTTATAATGAGATAAAAAAATATTATATTGGAGAATTTTTTTTATTACACAGTCTTATATCACAATAATTGACAATTCGAACGGGGAGGAGCAGGGTTTGTTTGTGAGAAAAAAAAACAATGTTTGACGCAGTTGTGACGTCACCGTAGGCGTGAGCGTTCAATTTGGACGAATTATTAGTTGTCAGTAGTTTGTTTGTGGGCATAAGATAACGTTTGACGCAGCTGCGATGTCACCGTAGACGTGGCTGTTCTAGTTGTCCATCCTCATTGTCAAATATATTTTACTCAAAATACATCAAATATCACTTAAAATGTTGTCAAACAAACACAGCAAACAGGCAAAGCTCATAATTCCCCGCAAAATACCCATCCCTGCCAACTGTCATGGTCGTCATGTTTAAGCCTTAAAAAGAACGTCACAAACATGTCTTCGAACACGAAATAGGAAAGAACAACTTCACCTTTTGTGATTAAGTTGTAAAATAAAAGGTTACGAAGTTATTATGGTTTTGAAATGCTCGGATTTCGAACGCACCTAGGATCTGTCCCTATTTTTTTCCCCACTGCCATCTTTTGTTATGGAAAAGGATGTAGGTGGCGTATCTCTGTGCGTTTGTGTTGTTGGGATGTTAGCTGCATTCTTTTTTTAAAGTTTTAACTGACATGGACGGATTTTTGAACATAATGAATATTATGAAAGAATAATAATGGAAGCCACTGAGAATAGTATACTCCGTGTGTTAGCTCTTATTCAATGTAATTCATCCAAACCCTTTGACGATCGGAAACTGAATATAATCTATACGTAATGTATAAAGTGTTTTCTTGAACATACATAACAACAAACTTTTTTTAAAGTAATTTTCCTCAGAGTGTATGCGAAAATTTTAAGTTCACATGAATATTTTTCCTCCAAGGTTCCAAAAGTACAACCAAATGAATGTCTAAAATCCACATCGTTCCATTTTTATTGTAGTAAAAACCGAAAAAAAATATTTTTACTGCATATAAAATATAAAATGTAAGTATGTATTTATCACTTTCACTGCGTTACCTTTTGTTGCCATGTAACATGTCATAGGAATAACATGGCCGCATCCTCAGTTCGTGATGCCGTCATCAGTCGCTGAAAAGGTGTTAAGTATAATTACTGCAGTTTAAAATCCAATAGTAGCAACCAAACTACTTGTCTACACTAAGAGGTTTTTAAGATAAATAGGGATTGACTAAAATCAGGTCAAATAATTATCATATTTCTTAAATAAAATATTCAAATGAGTTTTTATAACTAACTATTCATCACGTTTGGTGATTTTCGTACGATTTATAACCTTTTAATATTGTTAACCAACACTCTTAAGTTTGCGCAGAGCCATTGGCCTAGCATATGTTGTAATGGTTGCCATACACTATGATCAAACCAGCAATGAGGCCCCAGAAAAAGATTTGGGTGCAGTTATTTTGTTGGGGATTATGTGCCACGCATTCCTGTTGTTTATCTTCTTGAATATGATAAAAATTGACCTTTTTGGGGGTTTGTATAATGGTTATTAGGAGTGGAAGGCGTCTAACGCGGATGGGTCAGATATCACTCAACTTGTAAAGGTTTTTATATAGAATTTTTGGTTACCAATGGAATATAAACTACAGTAATTGTCTTCAAATGTATACTTATTGTATACCATTTCTTCCATTTCGGATACTATCTGAATAAAATTCAATAATACTTGCATTACTTTACCCTTTATGATTATGTATCTTTTGGAATGTTTACCACTATTTCAAAGACTGTTCTAATGGTACTTTTTATTTATAGTATATTTCTTTGCAATGTACAATCTTCTATATTTGTTAATACAATTGAAACTTAATCAAAGCTTGTTATCATTCTAGCATTAATTTCTTAAGCAACAAAATTATGTAATAAATTTTCTTCATACTTATTTAGATGAGTGAACGATATATGTGTAACCATTTTTAAGACTCGTGATTGAATCAAATACTTGCCCGAAAGTTCATTTTCATATGCTTTCATTATAAAATTGTCGCATGTCATGAATATTATCTTCATTTAATCTTTTCATCTGTCAATTGCATTGCTGCACTGTTAATAGTGGGCGACTTGGGTAACGAAATCACATGAGTTGATAATTTACTTTCTGTGTAGTGTAAGACTAGTTTGCTTCATGTGTAAATAAAATTTATTTCGTCTATTTTTCGTTGGGTCACGTATAACATTTTCTTCCTTCTGAGTGTAGAATATAACCTTTAAAACCAACTTCCTCAAAATGTCAAGGAACGATGCCTTATACATAAGGGGAAGTTCACTAAACTGGAAAACATTTCAGTATTCACCAATTACCGAAACTTTTGTCTCCCACTCCTCCGTATTTGTCACTCTTTAAAATATTTAGAAAACCATTACATGGAAGACCTCACAAAGCACAATTCAGTTTCCCAACAAAGGAGCCTTAAAAAATATTTTAATATTCAGTTAAATACGAGGAAAACCTTAACTAGACGGGCTTTCATTTTTTCCACGATGATTCACAACACATTATTTTTTTAAAAAAAAGAATACGGTTGTCTCTTAGCGACTTCTCAAAGAAGCAATGGAGCTCGTAACAATGGCCCAAAAGCACCCATTTGTAAGATGCAGATACCGAAGAATGGTGCCTGTGTCTGACACTCGCATTGCAGTTTATGTTATCCTCTTCTTACAAACAATAAATTCCGAACAAGTGCCCTTGTCTGTTGCACCCTTGAAAAGAGTGACATTACTGGATGAAGGATGACGCCGGACTTGGGCTGTAGAAGCAATTGCTGTAGAGACCCTTATAGATATATCTATATGTTTTGTACTTCCAGAAGATCTTCTTGAATTTATAGGGTTGCCGGGAATCAAGGATGGTAAATCATTGATGCTTGATTTGCTGGGGGGAGGGGGATTTTGTAGTTGTGGTGGAAGGAAAATGATGTGTTTGAGTACTAAGTTGGGAATCGTTTGATTTTTAAACATTCAATTGAACTTTGTTTGTAATTTAATTAAATATATTCTTCATTATGAAACACCTGTATAGTGAACAAATTGTGTACTTTTTTTTCCGTTGACAAACTTCGCTCTATAAATTTTAGTGGTTATGCATTCGATCGACATTATCGTTCTGTACTGTACTATTGTTAAAAAAAATTAATAGGCTAAGCTTTGAATAAAAAGCGAAGCCAACATTCTACTGTAATGTAATACATGTGTTGTACATTTTGAAAGCAAACGCACTTTAATTTTTGTTTCTTTATTGCGTACTTCTAAATTGATTGAAAAATACATTAATTAAAGTAAGATGGTATTTTTGTCGTTTTTTAATATTAATATATACTAATAATTTAATTATTTTTAATGTAGATTAACATTCCTCTTACAGTTGAATACTTTTCATCTCTTAAATTTTCAATTTATACCCAATAATTTAGGAGCTTTTAAATTCCATTTAATTTTTATTACCATTAAAAACATCATTCAGCTATTTTTTTCTCATTAAATGCGCTTCAAGTTAGTTTAATTATTAAAAATTAATCATTTATTTAATTACTGATTTAATTACATTGATTTAATCACTGATTTAATAACATTGCTGCACTTTTTATGGTGTGCGACTTGAGTAACGAAATCACATGAGCTGGTAATTTACTTTCTGTGTAGTGTAAGACTAGTTTGTTTCATGTGTAAATAAAATTTATTTCGTCTATTTTTCGTTGGGTATTTTGGGTTGGTTGGTTTCGTTGGGTATTCGGGTTGGTTTTCGTACTAATTAAATTAATCATTAATTTAATTACTTAGTAATTAAATTAATCATTAATTTAATTACTAAATCTTATCGGCTTATTTCTATTTTTATTTCAATTGTCGAGCATTAGGGCTAATATCAACCTCCTTCAGTTTTTTTAAAGTTTATTATTTACTCCAAAATCAACTTCTCCCCTAAGCTGCGAGACGTTGCCAAATCTGCCCCCAACAAAAAAAAATGGATATAACACACCCGATTATCCCCAATACTTCTGCCGGCGCCAGCGAAACTCCCAAAATCGCCCCTGTCTTTTCCAAGACGTGTCTTCCCCCTATTCCCCCCCTTTTTAAGACACCCTCCCCCACTCCAGGGCGACACAGGGGCTGAGCCTTCGGTGGCGCCCCGTAGTCAACAGCTTTGTTTACGCCATGGTGGGACTCACAGTTGTGTGTCTCGCGGCCACAGGGGCGTAAGTCCAAATGTTAACGATTTCAATTTTTAGTTTTTGATTGTCAGTGTTTTTGCATTTAGCCATATTTTTTTGACTTAGATATTTGGGCATGGTCATGAAATACTAGTTTAAAATGATGACATTCTGACTAAAATTGTTCTCTTATTTTGTTTAAATTACTTCTTTTAGAAAAAGTTTTGAAAATTAGGACTAAATTTGGAATTAGGATTTACTACAGCCAAACTATGAGGTTTTCCACACATGATACAAAAATACCGTTATGTAGGCATAAAAATGAGATCTTTTGATATAATAATTTCTAAATCTTTATGTAATTGGTAGAGCGTGGGTTTCTAGCAGAAAATGATGTTGATTTCGCGTCATTTGGATTTCGAAAGATACTTTATGGCTGGTTTGTGCTAACTAGCTACGATATCAAACCTTTTCAATATTTTAGAGATGCGAAATAAATGCGAATTCAAATACTTTCCTTGCATTTATAAACCTCGAGAAAATGAGTCATTCCAATGTTTTCATGTAAAGCCCCGGACGATGGCCGGGCTTTAGACCTTGGTCTCTGTTTACGGCATGGTTGTTTGTTGGCGTTTGTCATCAACTTTAAGAGGTAGGTGTCGGAATGTTTAGCATTCTTGTATCAAACACCCGACGGTACGTATCTTTAACATACTATGCTCTCGTAAGGCTTGACATACACGGAGGGATTGAGTCGGTGGGATTAACTATTTTTTTCTCTCCTCCTTAATTTGTTCCTTTTTCCTGCCTTAGCCCACGTGACATAAGCGCCAATCAAGCAGGTAAATAGACAAGTCCCGCGTACCCAGTCCCTCCGTGTATGCTCGCCAATGATGCCCGCCTAAAAGTTGGGCCCCTTCGACTCTGAAGGACAGATTTGGAGATGGATGGGAAAAAATGAAACGGGGAGAGGGGGATACAAATGATTTTGGCGAAAGTTATTGTTTTTGATACAAGCATGTATCTTTTCTTTAAAATGGGGATGCTTCGGGGAAGAAGTCATTGTTTTACGTTGGATATATCCATTTTGGTTCAATCACAAGGATAAGCGGGACTGAAAGTTTGCGATATGAAAGTTTTGTTGTGGATACTAATGGGTTTTAATGGTTGGTGGAACTAATTGGTTTTGATTGTTTACCCTAAAATAAATTTCGCTTGTTTATAATTTTTAAATTAAGAAAATGCTGGGTTTGGTTAATTCTCCAGCGCGAATATAACATTTCGGTTCACCGATATTAATTCCCCCCCCCCCCCCAAATTACTTTGATCTATACAGTGGTTAAATTTGATGGGTACAAGTGTCGAAGGAGTAAAAAAACAATCTTCAAATGTTTGAAGTGCATTATTGAATAAAAATAAATTTAAAGATTATAAACCTACAACACTATGTTAAAAAAAACAGTGAACATAGACTTGATTAAAAAAAATTATACTTTATTGACGGAAAATATAAGAAAAATCCAAAGTGCGGATTATTTTTAAACAAAAGCATTTGAAGCATCTCTATTCAAACCCTATATAATTACTTGACAATCAAATAAGTATGTCACTAATTTTTCTTATTAGCATTGACTTATGTTTTCATATTTATTATTGCTCTTTGGTTTTTATTTCGTTTGCAATTTATTCAATGCTTATTGTGCTTTGACGTTTGCAATATGAAACATTCTATTACATTTAAAAATGTCCGTCAAAATACTATTTCTTTCCAAAAGCAATGGTCTTTTAATTTTCCTTCCACAGATAGTCACCAATTTGGCACCAATTGGTCACCAATTTGGTTTCTTGGCACCAATTTGTCAAGCTGAATCACTTATGAAATTAATTTTAATTATTAACTTCACAAAGGTGTTAATTAACGAACTAATATTCACTATACCCCGTGGTCAAAAATAGTGCAAGGTCCAATGAGTTCGTTTTTTTCCTCGCATCGTATCAGACAGAGATGAGGAGTATATGTACACATTTTTATTTTTAACTGTTTTCAAACTTCACCAGAATATAATGGTATGCAATTCTAAATTTAGTGCTGATCTTATTTATATTACCACAGAACAATATTCAAATTTCATTGCATGATTCAAAGTTTTTAACTTGATACTGTTATAAAAACATTTTTCTGAGTGTTTAAGTTTTAAAAAGAAAAAAGTTTTAGTTTCAATGTAATATAACTAAAAACTATGCTTCATTTAAATGTTATTGACAAAAGGTTTCCTTAAGTAAAAATTTGGATTTTTGGTTTTAAAGGATTAGTTTTTGGTGTCCCTAAGTTGTCTTCTATCAATTTTTCCTACAAATAATTAAATTAGTTTGTGAGTAACAGTGCATGACTTTCAATCACCACTCAATAAACCGATACACATTTAAAGGTAATTATCTACTCTGTAAGGTAATTTCAATAATTAATAAAACCTAAAAACTTCTCATGCACCTGTACAAAATTTGTATAACTCTTTTAGTGCGAGTTGTAGAGTGATTTCAGACAGACAGACAGACAGACTGACCAATGTTCAAAAACTACTTTTTTCGAATAAGCACCCTTCAAAATGTTAAGAAAACACAAAACATCTGTTTCGGATTCTCGACCCATCGCAATACTTTTATTACTTTATATTTCCTATTAGGTAATTGAAAGAAAAAATACAAGACTACATATTTTTAAATAAAAATCACCAAAATATTCCTTCTCTAATTCTAATACCACCCCAGACAAGAGATGAAACATGCATGCGGGATAAAGTTCTGGATCAGTCTCTTTATGTTGTTGGCTTTTTACAAAACGGAAAATGACATCTTGTTTTTATGTGCGAAGATCAAGACGGACCATCGGAGACGGAACCAGACTTTGTAAACGCCTCCATTGTTGTAATCCGTGCTTTCAATGATTTATTTTCTATGGTCGAAGCTATCCCTGATGATAAATGGGTGAGATTAGTAATGATAAAGAGGAGGATATGTTTCTTTTATATAAGCTCTGGAATAGATGCTGATTTGGTTTAAAGAAAGCGAGGCGATGTTAAAACGTGGGGGGTCCTGAGGATTTTTCCTCACGAGCTAAGGAGCTTTTCCTGAGGAGCTTTATTACTATATTATCTTTTTATGTAAGGAATGGGTATGAATTTATGTCTTTGACGCCTTTCTTGTAATATTAAATTAAGCTACAGAAGGGATATGTTTTGCTTGTTTTTGTAAAAAGAGTAGTTATTGCAGAAATATGCGGTGAAATTGATGTCGGCACATTTATCTTGATTTCCTACATCGATTTAAATATTTTTTTATGTTGTTATTCTACTTTAAGAATATGTAAAATTTAGAATTTACTAAACGAAACATTTTACACTGTGTGGTTGCAGGGGCTTACATTGCACTAAAGCGTTTTACAAAAATATTTAGACTTATTGTAAAATTATTTTTACATTAATCCTTGCATGATAATGAACAATTCTATTTTGTTTCCGTTTTTTTCCCAATTTAAAATGTTTCTCGCACGCTAAAGAACTTTTTAAATGGATCTCTATGCCGTCTATTTAATACAATTCTAAAAACTAGCCAAATGATTGTAAATCTTTTAATTAAAATCATAGAAACGGTAGCTTTAAAAAAGTTTTTCTTTGGACATTGTCCCCTATTTTATGTAAGAGTAAGTTATCATGTTCAAAATGTATAGTATTTAGTTTTAGTAAAATATCTATTTCCAATTTATGAAAATGAAATGGCAAATGCAATAAACCCTTTACTCACTGGCTTAATTTCTCGAGCAAGAGCTTGTAGACCAGGCTAGCAAAGCTGCAGCTGCTTACAATAGATTGCCGTGGGCAGATCAACTGCAGTAAATTCAACAATGAATTGGACTATTTTTGCTCCTAAATAATCAGTCTTTCATAGTATACTTTCAGATAGGTTACAGTTACTGAGTGCTTGCAACAATGGTTCAAGCCATGAGCTGACATACTGCAGTTAACCTGCCCACGGCACAGGGGGTTGGGGAGCCAAGTCGGTTAAGCGTTCGTCTTGCACGCGGGAGGTCCCAGGTTCGGGTACCGGCATCGCCAAAATAACTGCCGACCTATAAACGGCCCGTGCAGCCAAAAATGTCCGACGAATAATACCCCGTGTAGAGGGAGTGCACGTTAAATATGCTCCAAAGTCCCGACGCTGCGTACGATGTCGCCCTTAACGGTTGCGTTGGGTGCCTACTCAGGTGTTGGCTCGTCACCTGGCAGTGGTTCTAAATTATGACGCCCGTCGCCAATAGCCCTCGTGTAGCTCTAGTGCGACGATAATTTAACTAAACTAAACCTTCCCACGGCACTAGAGTGGACCACTGCACGTCCTGTTAGTGAATGGAGTTGAAATTTAAAAATAATACAAGTTAAGACTTCATAAATTTATATTTCGAAGCAGTAGTTTTATCTGTTTAAGATCCAATTATCTTAATTTCGAACGCCGCTGAAGATGCTCACCCCACCTACACAGTTCGACGTCCCTCAAAACTAATCCATTCCAACACACTTCGCATGGATTCTCGACCACACAATTACACTAACGGCAAACCCCAGGAAACGTCGTTTGTTCGCTATTCATAATACTTTGTAATCCGGATGAAGTCAAGCCCAGATTATACCGCTGCCAAGTAATATTCGATTGTGTCCGCCATTAATAATTCCCGCTTCAAATCGGATGTGCGCTGACATCAGGCCGCGTGTCATTATTGTTCGGAGTGCTCTTTCGGAATCGATCAATATGGATGTCTTTATTGATAGTAATATGGACTATTCTGTCGTGGGCAGGCAAACTGCAGTAACCGCAACAATATATTGGACCATTTTTGTTCCGAAATAATAAGTCGTTTAGTATATTTTCTTGTAGATTAGCGTTGTTGATTGCTTACAATAACAGTCAAAGTCATTAGTCTAGATATTGGAGTTTACCTGACCACGGTCAGTGTTGGGGTTCAGATTTTGTTAAGCAATCATAAAAAATGGAAGCGTATAAAAACAAGTAGGTTTGTAACAGAATCTGTCACTTAACCCGCTTCCACACAACAGTTGTGTTTCACAGGTAAAAAAGGCGACAAACACAGCATTAATACTCTATATTAAGCATTTACATGCTAAATTTGGTTAGTTTCATTTATTTTATTTCGAAAATTCAATAATTATTACTTATCGTTTGCGAAAATTAATTTATATTTCAAAGAATAAATACGTAATATTCCTCGCTTTTAAATAGAATTAAAATATTTCATATCAACGTACAAAGAATCTCGTAGTGAAATATATTTGACGTCATTGACGTCATTTCATGTCGCAAAAATAAATTTATTTTAATTTATTTTCTAAAAGAATTAGTTTCTCGAGCGATTGTTGCGAATGGCGATGGTGATTAAATTCTAATAAAAATGGCTTCGTATGCTTTTTAAATGAGCATTAAATTTTGCAGTTTTTTTTAAATAATTGAAGTACTTCGAATTCGAATTCTTTTCTGAAATTTTCAATGTATTCTAATTTCGATGCGCTGAATTTTTTGACGTATCACACTTGTCTGTAGCATTTGCAGTTTCGGCTATGAAAGTGGGTGACGGACAGACGGACTGAACGATTATAATACCTTCCACTTTTTACGTTATAAACGTAGTGTGGAAGCTAAAAATTGAAGCGTATAAAAACCAGGCGTATGCAATATCACAAGACTTTCAATTGCCCCTCAATAAATCAATACTTTTAAAGTTCATTATGTATCATATAAGGTAAATTCAATAACTTTAAAACTAAAGGTTTTTTGCAGCTACCCATTGCGTATGTGCGATTTTCTCGAAAACCTTATTATGACGCTCGACAGATATATTAGGATATCGTGTACCAAATTTGAAGATCGTAGCATTTTTAGTTCGAGCTGGTATTGTGGTTTCAGACATAGAATGACAGAACAGTCTGACAAAAGGACCAATGTTCGAAAACTACTTTTTTAGAATCCAAATTCCTTACAAAACGTGCAAAAAAAAATCTTGGACCTCATCGCAAAACTTTCATAATCTTATGTTTCATATTTAGTAACTGAAAGTAAAATGTTATGGTTGTGTGTCTATTGTCATCCATTTTCACAGTCCAGACTACAACTAAAACTGAGAAGTTTTATCATTCAAATTATAAATCTCAGCAAGATTTGAATTGTCAATAGATAGATTTTTTAAAATTCAGAAGTTATGTTTCAATGTTTTCAATACACTTCGAAATATAGATTTATTTAACTCGAATTATTATTTTATAAAAGAAATCTAGACATATTAAAGAAATTTTGTTTTCAAATTAAACCCCTTAGGGAAACGTTATCAAAGTTATATTGAATACCCTTTCGTTTTGTGAAACTATATCGAAGTATAATGTTCGACTTATTATCATAAAATAAACATATTAAAAGAATTTTTATCATATGAACTGCCGAAATACATTTGCAGAAAATTAATTACTTTGTAAATAGTTTTGTAAAGTATTTAGCCCATATAATATAAAGGTAGTTTTAAAAGTAATGGCAAAAAAGCTTTTTATTTCTTAAAAATTCCACGAGAACTACATCAAAAATTCGGTTTTCGAGAAAAGGAATAATAATGATGTGCATATATCCGTTGGTAATTACAATTCCATGGTATTTTTGCAAATATTTCTCGCTTTAAAGCACTATGTAGACAAGATTTATATTCGACAAATGCATCAAAAACTAGTTTATTTTATTTTTGACTAGATGCTTTAGGTACCTTAGAAGAATAGTAATTGCGCTAATATACAAACAAGAACTCAAAACATATGTAATTATTTCAAATTGCACTAATATGTCAAACATTCAAGGCTACTTTTTTACTTTTACTTTGTAATTATTATTTTAAATTTTAAACTGTAGCCCATTAAACCTTTTTAAGTTTGTTTACTCAAAATATTTATTAACAAGAAGTTCCAAAAGAACTAAACTAGCCTACTTTTCTGTTACTTTAATACTCGCTGGAAATTTTTATAGAAAAACAAGTAGTTTTTGTTACAGTAACTGTTACCTAGAACCACTTTCACACAAGATTTAGTTGCAAGCACAGCATATTGTTGTGATTTAACTTTTAAAACCCAAAAATGGCTATTTTCATAAATTTTTTTCTTAAATTGAATTAATATTATTTATCGCTTGCTAAATTTATTTGTAGTACGAAGAATAATTATGTAAAAATGATTGAGCAAAATCCTGGTATTCCTCCCGGTAACATTTGGCTCGTTTGGAAAATCCCTTAAGGGCGCGCTTCTTTTCTTATATAAATATCAATGTAAAAATTTGTAAGTACCCGATATTTTAGAAATATTTAGTAATAACAAAACATCAAACATCTCCCCATTTCATTCATAAATTAAGAAATGTAAATTAAAATCAACCGAATTTTTATTTTAAAAAAATGGAAATCCGTGCCGCTTTCTTAACAAATAAGGAACCATCAGAGAATCATATTGTGCTACAACTTTACAAACTGATTTATATGACAAGAATAAATTTTTCTTAAAATATTAATGTTAAACGAAGATTTCTCATGCTATTGTTGATTGGGCAACGGCTATTTAAATGACTAAAAATTCAATTTCAATGCTGATTAAATGGGTAGACCGTTGACAGATGTCCCTCCGAAAGTACAGACAGACGGAAAAAATTCTGAAAAATTGGTCTCGAAAGTTATACCTTTCTAACAAAAATAAAAGAATTTTTAAGATCCGACGGATATAACCGATTTTAGAAAGGGGGGCGGATAGTACGGACAGATAGACATCTGCAACATGTTATTACCTACATTCCTTTTTTTTTAAAATTCTTTCAAATTAAAAAAAAGAAAGTCTGAAAATGCTTTATACAATAAACTTTTTTACCAAAGAAAAATTCTAATGGCATAAACAAATAATTGCTCTAACCTTGACATTAGTGCATTGTTCGAACTCTGACTCACTGATTTTTTTATCGTTCTCTTCCAGCATCTTTTTTTATCTTTCCCATTTTCACACTTCAGCTTATCACTTTTTGTATTCGATGTTAATCCTCTCTGAGATGAAGTAGCCAATTGGACAAGGCTGGAATGTTTCGGTTTCTTTCTGGTAAAAGTTTTTCCTGTCAAGTTTTTTTTTCTCTACTAGTTTCTTCAAGTTCCTTTCTTCACTTGTTGATGACTTTTCATAGAAAACTCACCATATCTGGTGACTATGGTCTTTTACAGCAAGATGAGTTTTTCACGGGTATTCACTTTGGGATTAAACATTTTAACAAACTCTGGAGTTCAATTTACCAACATTTATTTTAACAGGAATAAAATTAAAAAAATATAAAGCTTTTGCAATATCAATGGCCTATGAGATTCATCTCCGTTTCTCGATAGACATTCAATCCAATGTCCTTATACAATTGTCCATGTCGATTGGCGAGTTTGACCAAGGCTTTCGAGAACAAGAAAGGTGAAAAAAGATTAGACAGGGCCTGGCTCATTCCGAAATTCGCTATCGACACATGACATCAAGCGACCGCTACTCTGCCCCACAAATACATTTGCAGCGAAACGAGGCAAATATCGAAACACGAAACAGAAATCTTTGAAAGCATTTCTATTATACCAAATAAAAAATTTATGAAGTTACACTTTTATTTGAAACATCTGAAACATATATATTAATTCGGCGTTTCAAACTGATTTTCGTAATACATTTAAAATTTAAAACATTTATTAGTTATTTTATTTTTATTTTATTGTATACATTTTTTTTGCAAGAGGGGCGATATTTTGTATTAACTTTTTTCAATATTAAATATTAACAATACGGTGTACTTAAACCAATTTCATCAATTTCGCACGCGCTCGCGTTCACGGTAACGTGGTTATAGCTTTCTGTCTAAGGGATTGTTGCGCCTTGAATTTTGTTGCACAGTATCAAGAATCCATAGCTGGCTAGACTATAAATCACCATTATCCATTAAATAAATTAGTGCTCATATATGGACTATAGAAGTATGACAGGTTGAGTTGATTTATGCTGATTTTGCCAACTCGTATTCGTTCCCGAATTGGTAGGTTTTTGAGTGTCAGAAACGCTAACAACGTGCCACAGCACCGTGGTCACTTTGAATGTATGATGTGAAAGAAGAAAATGGGATTTAATGTAGCAATTTTAATTAATTTTTAATATACTATTGTACTATTTCTTACAGCTAGTCCTATTTAAATAGTCTACAATTTTTAAAAATTAAGTTAATATCTTTTAGACATTTCAACCTCAAAAGTAACAAAAAATTCCTCAATTTTACATGATTTCCAACATTCCAAATTAGCACACATCCAAAAATAATAATTTTTTTATTTGTGCAGTAAAATATCTAAATAACAATTAAAATTGCGTTACAAAAAGCTATTTCCTCTTTAAAACCATTAAAAGGGATCAAGTAAGTAATTCTTCAGCATACCTTTGAGGGAAGCAAAAAATGGCCAAAAACGCTTACCTTTCTTGAAACTGAAAGTTCGTTTGTTTGTTCGTGATTGCCTTGTTTGACCTTGGAATCGAAGCACTTGAAATTTTTAAGTCGAATTTAATATTCTCTGTAGGAGGCCATCATGGAAGAAGAGTGCTTAGGTCAATAAGTTTCTGGATGGTAATTTGACGAGGTTAACTCGGGATTGTTTATAAGGAACATTGTGGCCTTATAGGACCATAACAGCTTAGACGTTCATTTTTTAAAATAAAAAATGGCATTGAATTCTTTTTAACAAAATTAACATATTTTGTAAAGCTTAATATCAAGATTCTCTAACAGCTTTTGGTTTTTACTGCCCTTTAGAGTCAGAGCAAGGATTTATTTAGACCGACCAAATCTTATCTGTATTTTTTTATTAAAAATATACATTTATTTGAAACTTATAGCAGAGCTTTCTGATTTATGGTCTTTATTAATGGAGGAACCAATACCACGAAAGCGTAAAAAGTATTTAGAATTTTCAGCAATTATTTTTTTTCTCCTTGTAAACGTAACAAATTTAAAAGATTTTTCTCCTAAAGAGTTTTGTTTTTCATTTAAAAATTTCAAACATAACTTTGAACAGTGTGTAAATATATACGAATTTGTAAATATGCAACGTATCATACCTTCTCTAAATTAATATGCAAGTAAATATTGATCGAGAAATAAAACCAGTTTCCCTACAATTTTATTATTTCAAAACTAGTTTGAATTATACGTATCTAAGAACGCCTGTTACGAAATATATATATGCATTAGTACTTTATAGCAAGTATATAATTTAAGATACCCAGAGATAAATATATGGAAATATTAATTTACATATAAAAGTTTTTTTTTTATTAAACTATAACGTATGTTATGTGAAAATTTATATGAATTGAAAGAAGTTTTCTTGTTCAAAATACGGTTTCAATAAATGTTTTCTGACCTTTTTCATTTGAGATTTTTTTTTTCTTGTAATAATTACAATATAACAAAGCTCATTTTAAAGTGTGATTTATTTTTCAAAATTTTAACAAAAAGCAAATTATATTCCGTACCTCAGTCAATACCATCGTTTTAACCAAAGTTCAAGCACCTAAAATAATCATCTGCTTTTCTATTTTTGACACAACTCATTGAATAATACATTGATGTGTTCTCCATAACAAAGCTTGTGTTAATCGAAAAGCCCGGGCGTTAATCACGTGTTCGCCATTATCAAAAAGCTGTTTGTTCTTCCATCTTTTCAATAATCACTCGAATTATAATAATGATTTCTATAAGTGTCTTCTCCTAGGCGGGGATCGCTTATTTTGGATAATTATTCGTTACAAGTTCGAGCAATGTAAATGGGGAATTATTTTTTATTGTTTTCGTGAAGACGCGAAATTATGTTTATTTAAAAGAAAGTATGAATATTTGAATTTAGTTTATTTTTAAATTCTACTGAAGTTCATCGACCCATTCTTGCTCCATTTGTGAACACATTTATTAACGCCTCTATTACCGAACAAAAACGTTACGATTTTAGAATTTTGTTTTTCGTGCAACTTAATTTATCCTACGTAAATTGTCTAGGATTATGGTCTTAATTTATTTTTGTATTTTGTTTATTTCGACAAACTTAAATTTAGAACAACAATTAAGCATCTCATAGTTTTCTCATGTACTTTAGTGTTTAGCGCTTTTTTTTTAACGCAAGAATTCTGTTTGAAGCGGCTCTAAGTGACAATTTCTGTTACAAACCTATTTGTTTACGTTATAAACATAGTGTGTGAGCAAAATTACAAGACCAAAATAACAATAAAAATTCACCAACCTATTTGCGAAATCGTACATGCGTCTAAAAGTTAACTGTATTTTTCTTTCCCCTTTTTAACATTTCTGGACAATTTTCACATTTGGTTTGATAGAAATGTAACAATCGTATTTACCAAAAAGAAAATATTTTGAATAGAAAATTATTAAATATATTTAATAATTTTTTAATAACTTTTTTTAGATATGTCTAAGAGTTATTTAAATTATTAAATATATCTAAAAAATATTTAAATAGTTTTTCATAATAATTTTCTAATCTACATAAGCCTCCATTACACTACTTACTCCATTTTCCTTTTAAAACCATATTTACCTGCGATTTTCGCCGAATAGTAAGAACACCGGCTCTCTGTACCGAAGTTTGTGGGTTCATACCTCTTTCTGGCATGTCGTAGTTAGCAGTTGATTCTTATGAAGACCGGTTAACGACGACTACAGTTGTATTCCGTTGTATCCCAGTTTAAAAATGTTGTTCTTGATTCTTTTTTGCTTTTCCTCACGATGAAAAGTTTAATAAATATTCATGGTTCTTTCTAGTTATATTCTATTAAATTCAGCGTACAACAGGTCTCGTTTCTAAGTAATTATCAAGTAACCAAATAGACTACACCAAATCAAATCAAATTTACACAAATGTCATAGAGGGTAAATGAAATTTTTGTCAAACCGAAGTGGATAATTTTCGAATCTCATGCCCGCCTCTCCGATTCATTTAAAACAAGCACCCCCTCGGGCCAAAATCTAATTTGCCCGAGTGCTGGAGAGAACACTTGGCGCCTCTTAATGTGAAATTAATCGCCAAATTCTTAATTTGGTTACATTTTAATCAACCCTAACCCTTCTCTTGTTTAGGAAAAGCAAATTAGAAAATGGCGGCCGGTGCAGTTTTTGAAAGAATTTTTCATTATTATCTTAAGAGGAAAATTTTAATATAAACATGTAGTTTTTTGATTAAATAGTCAGAAAAAATTAAGAATTGTTTTTGTGTTGCAGTTTTGATAATTTGTTCACAAGAAATGTTTTTATTTATAATTTAAAAGAAATTGGATTGATATATACAGAATCTGTTTTCTTTTATTTTGTTTAAATCTTTTTCTTAGCTTATTTAAATATTTACAGTGTGTTTCTCAAAGTTTTTAGATTTATAATGAATTTCTTGTTTATGATGTACATATATGCAATTTTATTTTTGGAACTTGATACTTAAAAGTTTTGTCAATGCGAAGTTAACTGGCAAGTACCTCAAAAATTAAATTTAAAATTATGTTTCTGTGGTAAAATCTACATAATTGAAAAATGTCATCTCCGTTGGGAATTCGAATGCTTTATTTTTTAAAATTCCATTACCATTTTAGTCCTAGTTTTCATAGCAAAATTATTCAAAATCTGAGGAACAAAAATTATTCAACAACCTTAAAACCCTAACTTGAGGGCAATTTCATATGTGACGGAATGACCTTTTGAATTGTAGAAGTGAAGTAAAACAATAACCACGAAGCTATTTTCAAAGGAAAATTGGTTTTTCAGTTTATATATTACTGTTAATGTTTAAAAGATAATAAAAAAAGTTGAATTTTTTTAAGTGTTTTATTATTTAATTTTTGACTAACTTCTTTTTGTGTGATTCCATTTTTAAGTATACTTAAAAATGGAAATGTATGTGAATTAACAATACATTGAGTTTTTAAACTAATGCATATCTTGAATATGATATATAAGCTATGTAAAATTATAATTTACAGCAACCTACCTGTAACATGGTTTAAGTTATTAACTGTCATTTGACGTGACGGAATGACTAAAAGTTTCATAAACATATATTAAATTAAAAGTGTGTAAAGTAATAAATTTAATATTTTTTTATTATCTAGAATACTAATAAGATATTAAATATTACATTGTATACATTTATTCACACGTGAAAAGTTTTTCAAACACGTATTGAGGACGTTTTCCAACTAGTTGGAATTCTGGCTGAATTTGCAGAGCCAACAAATCTTTTTTGTCCATCAGGCATCTATCTTCTTTTTCGGGAAATGTGAATACATGTCCTTTATCGTCCTGCTTTTTTAAACCATAATTTGAAAACTTGGAATATATTTTTAAACTTAATTTTTAATTTAAAAATTACAAAAAAATTACAATTTTTTTTATATTTTATCGAAGTTGAAATTTTTATGGAATTGTCCTTGAGCGATAACGAATCTAGAACAAAAGGATAATCTTTTTCATTTCAAAAGATACATATTGATAAAAATACAAGATCCCTCTTGTTCAAAATGACTTTTCAGAACCTGCACCACAATCCGTTAATTCAGGAGGGGGGTAGAATCCAGCCTAACACACAGAACGTTCTTTGTTGTCGAACTTTAGGGGTCAGGGGAGGTTGCATGTCAGTCTAGGATAAGCTTATACATACTCCCGTTGAAGGGACATAACAGGATGATCGAACAACCAAGTAAAAATAAAATAGAAAGAACCACTGTCCATTGTTAACGGGAGGATCGAAGCAACAAAAAAAAATCGTTTGGATTTTATTTTCTTTTTTGTTGTTGCCCATTCCACAGTGGCACCTATTTAATCACGTGTCATTCTTTTGTTTCGACTCTGATCAGAGATGGGGGGGGGGGGGCTTGTCTGAGTTGGGCATAGCGGGGATTCCGAAAAATCATTAGGGTGAAACAGGTGAACAAATCGTTTCATTGGTTTGAAATAATTGTAATTGATAACTTTAATTGGTTTTAAGTTGAATGAGTATTTGAAAATGAGAGTCAAGAAACTAATATTGGGAAATAATGTTAGTTAGGGCAACTTTAGCCCAAGCTTTGCTAAGTCATAACTACTAACTAAATAACCTATGTAATTTTGTAGGTTTTTTTGTGGTTTTTTTAATGGGTAAAATCCGTTTTTAGTTTTATAAATATTTAATGGTATGTGTGGGATATTATGTTTGGGCTACAGTCACCTTCATATTCAAAGTAGCTTTAAGTGTGTGAGCTTTTCTAGCTTTATTAGCTTCAATTGCCTAATATGAAATACAAAGCAATGTAAGTATTGCAATGGGGTCGTAAATCCAAAATGGAGATTTTGCGTTTTCTACGCGTTTTGAAAGGTGCTGATTCTAAAAAAGTGGTTTTTATACATCGGTATGTCTACCTTAAACACTCTACAGCTCGAACTAAAAGAGCTAAGGACCTTAAATTTGGTACACGAGTTTCTAGCGCACCTGTCGGACGTCATAATAACCTTTTCGAAAAAATCGCTAAGGCGCAAAAAATAGCTGCCATGATAATTTTAGGTTTTAAAGTTATTGAAATTGCCTTATAGGACAAAAAATTACCTTGAAATGTATTGATAAAATAAGTGGAAATTGAGAGTAGTGTAGTGTTATATACGCGCCAAGTTTTTCTTGTAGTTATTTACTGCCCGTCTGCTCTTTCAATGCTTTTGGGTAAAAGGTCATTAATGCAAAATATTCATAAAAAAGAAAAATAGTAAATAACTAATTTCCCAAATATGGATATCTTATTTCTAAACCAACACCAGTTGGTTTGCTAAGTCATAACTACTAACTAAATAATCTATATAATTTTGTGGGGTTTTTTTTTTTTGGTTTTTTTTAATGGGTGAAATCAGCATAACATAGATCATAGATATTTTAAAATCGCATTTTTTTTTGTTTGCAAACCTATGAATCCACAAACATAACCGAATATTAGTTTAACTAGGAAGTTTTACGGTCAATACAAATACAAAACTAATTTTCATCAAAGTGTAAGTTACATTTTTGTCAAGCAAGATAGGCACCTCCGTGTCCGAAATGAATGTCAGAAATACCGGGTATACTTCGTTAGTCTTTCCTTCAACAAAGAGAGCTTTCACGGAAAACGAGGGATTTAATGTATTTTTAGATTAATGGCTAAACCTGTACATACCATGCTCATCCGAAAGTAAAGCATTCTCATTACATTTTGCTTGTAAAATAGGTCTTTAGGATAAATGTTGACAATCTTGATGTACCCTTGAAGTTTTTTTTTCGTTGCTTGATTTTTTTATTTAAAATTATGAATTTTTTGTTATTTTTTTGTTTAAAGAATTGAACTTTTAATTCGCGTTTTAATTGTCACCAATATAAAAAAAAAATCCTCGGCATAACAGCCCATTAGAGGGCCAGGCCTGCCGTGCCCAATTCAGCTTTCGTGACCAAATGCTCTGGGGAGGCATATGTCCCGGTTAGGTGGTCACCTCACGCAGCACCCCTAGTGTTTAGTTTCCAAGCATGCTTGGTCCTCATTTTATCGACCCACTTAAGGGATGAAAGGTTGAGTGAACATCGCCCAATCCGAAATTCGAACCCCGGACCTGTGGCACGGCAATGCAAGTACCAATATAAACATTTTATTTTTATGCCATCGCAAGACTTTCTTTTTCGACCAAATATTTTTAAAATATAATTTTGAGTAAGTGTATATTTTATATTGATATATAGCTGTATGTGAGAACAGGGAATGACATGCTTCTACGAAAGTAAGAATTGTTCTTTATATATCTGCAAAATATAAATTTGAAATTTTTTGCATAGTCTTCATGTGTATATTGTAAAATGCCTCGTATATTTATTTCAATATCTTCAAATTTTGTGTTTGACAATCCTTTATATGTATATTTTTTTATCGAAATGAATTTTTAAATTCCTTTCAAATCATCTTTATTAGTATAGTTCATCATGATATCTCATAATTCAAAGAAGAGTTAAACATTTTTTTCTTCAAATGTTTTTTTTTCATATTTCCGAATTAAAATGGAACCTTAACCCAAAGAAAGGTTACATAAAGTTATTCCATGTCAGTTCGCATGACAAGCTGCCAAAAACAACCAGTTTGTAAAATAACTTAATCTCGAAAATGGAGAATCTTATCATAACTTTTAAAACCATAACATTTTTCAACGTCTTTCATACAACTTCATTTTAATATTTCAAAGCCTCTCTCTAACTGTCACACACGACTTGATAAAAAAATAAAGAACGAAAACAAACTCATTCTATAGCCGCAGGCAATAATTTCACCGCTGCCAACGCACCTTTTAGGAGTTCCACTGCCAAACGATTTATGAAAGAGAAATCCTTCTCTAACTGAAATTACGTAATTAAATCAAGTTTAACAAATTCGTTTTCTGCCGCCTACGTTTATAATACAGAACTCGAATAGAACACGGTGTTTCTCCGGGGCTGGATTACAAAACGGAGAACATTTAGCAAATTTGTGTCACTTACACCTACTCCAAACATTAAATTAAATTCGCTGGAACTGAGCCAGGTAATAAACGTGTCGGCCAATCTTGCCTGGTTTTAGTGTATCGATGAACATTTTGGTTGGGAAACTCTTTCTTGTTTCGTGTTGTACTGTATAAATAAAAAGTACGAGTTAAATTTCTAAGTTTTAAAAAATGCTCTCCAAACAAATATTTTCTTAGAAAGAACCTACTTATTTTTTAAATTATTCATAGAAAATCGTGTACTTACTAAAATTGACCCGTCATTTTGACAAGGAAGTCTTCGATGATTATTGAACAATTTTAAGAATGTAAGAGATTGTTTAAAAGTGTCTAAAAACGCATTTTAATCTAATTTTTTATAGTTTCCTCATTGTGTAAGTAAGTATTAAGGCCAATAAGTAAAAACATTAAGATGATGCTTACAAACTGTCCACTGATAGAAAAAACCCCTCTACACTCGGGGACAGGCTAACTTGGGTAAACACCATTGAGTGAAAAGGAAAAAGCAGACGGCGAAGCGCGGCGCGACATTAAATCATCGCCGGCTCGCCGTTTCAAACAAAACAAGAAAAAAAGTTTCAATCACCCGTCTGGTTTGGCGCCAATATCGCTTCAGTTGGCCTATTATAAATCGTTATTACAAATATTTTCTTTGTGCGTAATAAGGATCTAAGGCTTTTATACTCAGTTAGCATACGTCTTATGTTGTTAGTAGAAAGGCCAGTCAGTTCCGACGTTCTCTTTGTCAAGATGTTATCACTCATCAAAGAATTTTCTTCCTTTAATTTGTAATAGACATTCATCGCTATTACTTTTTCACTACTCTTTAAAGGCTTCCCCTTTTTATGAAGTTGAAAAGTATAGTTTTGATTCGTTCTTGAAGGAGTCGCCATTTTATTACACAGCAAAAACAATATTCGAACAAGTAATAGAAAAACGAGAGATTAAATATACAAAAGAAAATAAACTAAAAAAAAACCCTAAAAAATTACGAAATTAAAAATCATTAACACAAAGCACTCAGAAAATATATAAATCTAAAAAAAAAACTAAGGTAAACGGTAACTATCGAAATTAAAGAGGAGCGAAAAATTCACTAATACGAAATGTAGCTACAGCAACAGAATGATTTCCTCTTTGTGAGAAATCCAAGAGGGATAAATTTCCAATCCCAAGAATGTCAGTACTCAAGACATTTGTTTATACCAACCCCTAAAGTTTATGACGATTCGGGAACATAAGAGGGTGCAGAGAAAGAAGAATAAGCAGAAGAAAAGCGGTGCAAGTTTTAACCGACTTGCCCTGCTTTTTTTTTCTTCTGAGGAATAGTTAAGTTTTAATTTATTACTGTGACGTTCGACAGGTTCTAGGAACTCGTGTGCTAACTTTAAAGCCCGTAACCCTTTTATTTTGTGTTGTAGAATGGTTTCAGACAGAGAGAATAACAGACAGACCAATGTTCAAAAAACATCTTTTTTAGAATCCGCACCCTCCGTTTTTATCTGTACTACACACTTACACCTACTAAGAAATTCTGTAACAATAAAGTACGCTAATTAAGTTCACTGTAAAACTTTGGTGTAACCTTTACCCCATAAAACTGTTAGAAACAATTTGTGTAAAAATAGTAACCTAGAATTGTCATTTATATAAGAATAATAAACTTTCGAATAAGTGTACACTATGAGTACAAATATTCAAATGACAACATTAACTACGTAAAATATCATTTTATTATAAGGTTTTCTTATGCCCAATATAAAAATTTGGTGGAACATTACTCCGTAAAACCGGTGGCAGCATGTACTGACACCAATATTGTGGAGTAAACGTTCCACCAAATTTATATAGTAACAGTGTTTTCATAACAAATGTAGTAATTTTTTTTTTAAATTCATTTTTTTATTATAACTGTAATAGGTTGTTTTTAAAAGCGAAAAATAAGAATACATCACAAAAATATAATAAACATGACAGTTTAACTTCTTATTCATAATTTTAAACTATCATTAGAGTGTAACACCGCAAAAAAATGCCAAATGTTTTTACGGTATTGTAAAGTGTGAATTCCAAACTTTTAATTGCAATTAAAACTGAAGCAAAACCTTGAGAAAAGAGATTTAAAAAAAAACTGTACAAAAAGTTTAAAAAAATAAATAAGAAAATCGAATTGATAGTTGGAGATTTTTTTCTAGCCCTTTATAGAAAGCATGCAAAATATTTCTGAAAACCGAGACACTGTAAAACTATATTAACAAAACTAAAAAATTTGAATAATGTACATCACAAGTTTTCACAATTCGTACTTTGCGACTTAAAAAGTTACGAAGGAAATAAAAAAAATCTGTTTGACAGTCATTGAATACTTGACTACAATTACCAACGACTCTAAAATTTAAATTTTTAAAATCTATCTTTTGTTCAGGCATATTGGGCAAATGATTTGATAACTTATATTTTCCATTTAAGGAAAGAATTATGAATTGCCTTCTTTCTTAAACAAAAATTCATTTTCAATCGCCAATTACACAGTGAATTATGATATAATGAAAAAAAAATCAGCTGCAACTGTCATAATAAATTAATCCTATCGAGACGGCAACCCTAGAACTCGAAAAAGAAACAATGATCTGTTGGTTGGAAACTCTTGTAAGGTAATATTTACATACAAAATTATCTGAATACAATTTAACCAAAATACACTTTTCATTCTCATAAAATTGCCAAATTTTCTCAGATAATATTCAAATCTGTTACACTTTAAACGAAATTAATGTTTAAAACAAGTTTTCTGGATGGATTCGCAAATAATTTATGGAACTAATTACATCCGCGGAAGGATCTTCTCCATAGCATATTTCTATTTACCCTACTTAGGTTGTCCCGAAGTATAGACCGATAAACTTAAAACAAAATAAAACAACTTAAAACAAAAAAATATTTTTAAAAAATAAAAAGATTTCGAACTGGAAGAGAAAAAAAATTCACTGATTCTTTATCATGAATAATCTTGGATACCAAACACGGAAATGACGACGTGTTTAAAGGATCTATATCAGACATCTAAAAGAAATAGCATAATGCAAAACATGTCTAAGTATAAAACAAGTAGGTTTGTTACAGAATCTGTCACTTAAACCGCTTCCACACAATATTTGTGCTCAACAGAAAACGTACTATTTATACACCTCAGAAAGAAATTCTCCAAACAGGGCCTTTAGCTAATAATTTATTTCTAATTCAAACTTTTAAACGCCAAAATTAACTATTTTCATTAATAATCTTCTTTCCCAAATTAATAATTACTCATTATCGTTTGCTAAATTTGTTTGATATTCGAAGAATAATGATGCATTTTATTTTTTAATAAATATCTTTTAGTCGCCATAATTTCCCATGTTCATTAACTTACTTTCGAAAAAGAGAAGAATAATTAGTAAAATTGATGCTTTAAAAATAAGAGCGAACTTTTGCATATTTTTTTTATTCAAAGTTAGAATTCGTTATGCATCTTTCCTCATACCTATATAATGAACCATAAAAAAAACTCTATTGTGATATGACATCAATCCAAACTGAATCACATCACACAAATAAATATATTTCAAGAGTTTATTTTTATTTTAAATAAAGTTTCTCGTACGTTTGACGAAATGGCAACAGTGAAAATATTGAATGAAAATGGAATTTGCATGTTATTTCAATGTAGATTAAATTTTTAGTTATTTAAATTTTAAATATACTTCTAATTTAAATTTTTTAATGAAATTTGGGATGTAACCTAGCCTGATTTTTTGCTTCAAAATGACGTATTCCACTTGTTTATACGACTTGCTGTTCGTTCTGTGAAAGTGGATGACAGACAGACGGACTGAACGATTAAGGTATCCATATACCTTAGACAACTTTTTCTTTAATTTTTGAGATAGATTTTTTAAACTTTGTGAGAAGTTCGGGCACATAAAAACTAAAATAAAAATACTTTACTGCAATAAAAAAATATATTAATTAATAAATTAATTAGCAGTTAATTTAAGAGGGCCAAATTGTGTGCAATTTTACAACAATCCTAATTACTTGTTTTACAAAATTTTTGCAGAAAAGAAAACAGTAAATATCCAGGCATGTGATCATACTTTATCTAAACTCTAAGCAAAGTAGTTATTTAATTATGATAATTTGAAATGGCTATAGCTTTAAAATATGATTTTTTTCAATAATTTAATTTTTTGAAAGTCTGTAAAAAATTAAATATTCTTTACAATTGTTATAAAAAGTATGGCCACATGCCCTGATTCTTACTCTTTAAAATTCACTTTAAATTTTTTATATCGAAGCATATTAATTTGAAATATCTTGCTCGGAGTACAAGCATATTATGAAAAAAATCGTTCTTCAGAAAATGAGTTCAAGGATTTCATTGTAAGATTGAAGACAGTAGAATTTCCCTTAAAAGACTGCCTGTAAATTAAAAACTATTTACAGTACAAGAAATCTTCTTGTACCAAATGAAAGATAAAAAATCAGATAATATTTTAATGCAAAAGTATCAGAACACATATTTTGATCAATTTTTACGTTTTCTAAGGTATATGGATACCTTAAAATACCTTCCACTTTTTACGTTATAAACGTAGTGTGGAAGCTAAAAACGTGAAAATAAGATTTAAAGCAGTGTTTTGTGTTGAAAGATTTGATGCTCAGGAAATCGATAAATAGGAAAAATATTCTTTCATCAATTAAAAAATCTACCAAATTATTTTGCTTTAAAATATATTCATTATTATATTAAGTTTTCTTTTATACCCTGTATTGGATATTATAATAATAGAATTATTTATAAGTATGTGCCAAAATAGTTTAAATCCTGATTTTGGTTTGAAACTGCATTGTTTATTATTATCAGGTGGAATATATGGGTACACTAAAATTTACTACATCCCATTTTTTCTTCTTCTACAAGCGCATATTTTTTGGCTCATTCGGAATTTTGAAAATCTTAATATTTACTCAACCCGCGCGCGCGCTCGCGCGCGTGTTAAAGTCTTCCGAGACCATAGGTCACAGCCAAAAATGCATATTTCTGAACATAAAAGAACATCTTTTTTTTGTTCCCCATTTACCTTAAATCGTTTTTGTGTTGCACTTGTAGTATTAGTAATAGTTTAAACTATCCATAAAATTTTTCCTTACCAATCTAGGATTTTTTTTTCTTGTTCTGGTAGTTGTTTAAAAAGTCACAGTGAAAAAATAATTCATGCTTTAATGGGTTGAGGTGAAAGTCGCAACGCCGCAACGCATATGATTTTTTTTTAGCTAAAATACATTTTATATATTATTTTTGTTGCAAATAATGGGTTGATAATTTAAATTAATCATAGATCTACAGGGACATGAAGTTAGCCAAAAAGATTTTTTTTCTCATTTCTTCAGTTTGAAATTTTGGCATTTTACTGCTGTATGCCGATATAATTTTAAATTAAAACATTTTTAGATCGAAAAGTTTTTTACCTGACAAGATATTTTTCACTTAAAAAATTCTACTGGCCAATCATGAGTTAAACTCATGGCAAAATAACTTATACATGCTAGTTTATCATTTCAAAAACTTAGGTACACTTTTTATCAAATTCCTTTTCTACACAATTCTTAAAGCAAATACTTTATGGTAGGTTCTGATAATTTTTACCATATCAATATTTTGTTTTTACATATAGTTGTTTACTGCAAAAGAATTTAATCTCGACAAAACTGCTTAAATAAAGTGGATAAGATTCTATTGCTTAAAATCAACAATGGAAGAATTACTCTGGAAAATATTTATACACCAAAGCCGCATATCGGAACTGAAAATGAATGCAATACCTTACTCCAACATTCATGTGCAATACCAGAACTTGAAATCGTAACAATTTGTTGTTTGATCAAAAGAATGCCCAAGGGATGAAGTTGTATACGTTTATCGGGAGATAAATAATTATTTTTATATCTTTATGGAGAATAAACTTACGTAATTTAAATTCTTATTATTCTTTCATCTTAAGAAACAATTTTAGTTTCCTTTTGATAAACAAATTGTAAAATCTTTCCTTGTGTATGGTTTATAATTTGTCAGCATTGATTGTCGCGTTGAAACTACTTGACGATAGATTATATTAGTACGTATCTGGAAATGAATTTTTCAAAGATTCGAATATGATTTGCCGGTTTTCTATTAATTTGCATTTGGGGCACAAAGCAATGTTGGGAAGAGTTGAATCTTAAATGTTGTTATCTCATGTTCTGTTGAATTTATTCAAATGGAAACTGATAGTCTAAGCTTCTTTTTAAGAAAGTTTAAACATAAAATATAAAATTTTCCAGCGTCCATTCATGTTCACAATCAAGAGAGAAAAGCTTATCAAATGTTAGTTATGCTCTTAGCTTTCATTATATATTTTATTTTATTAACTGTTTTTTGTGTGTGTTTATTTTATCCCATGTACGTAAATTTGTATTTTATAGACTTTTAAATTTCATATTTTTTATTACAAACATTTTGAATATTATTATAATGCGTGTAATAAGATTATTTATAGTATTATTTTGTTTTTAGGTAAGAATTCCTTACTCCAATGACACTGGATGGAAAAATTTGGAATTTATTTTTGTAAACCAATATTTAAGTAAGAAAACTCGAACTTTTTAGAAGATTTTATGTAATTCCCATAGATGATAAATGCAATTTAAAATTTTCCAATGTGCTTTCAATTCCGCACAAGAAAGTGTTGCGAGATCTCCAAAACTCGTATCTCATTTAAAGAAAAAAAATTATGACTTAAACAATAATTCTTAATTTCGTATGAGTTGTTATAGATAAACTCAAGATTCACCATAATTAATCTGACAACTTAATTATTTTACTTTTATTATTATTATTATTTTGCTATTTTTACTAACATGCACACTTTAAATATCTAATCATAATTTGAGTAAGTCACTTTCCGATGTTAAAAAAATTAATATTTGTTCTTGTAACTTTTTTGTTCGGTATTTATTGGCATGTTTCAGGTCTTGAGGGGCATCAGAAATGCTAAATGAAAATATACTCTTTCTCGAACTTTTATTGGGGGAATAAATGTTACTTGGGAACAGAGCCCCAATCGTAGTACCAATTGAAGAAAAAGCAGAAATGAAAGCTGGAAGGACCCACGCCACCTGAAACAAGCCAATGAACTATTTTGAACTATACAAAAATAAAAATATATATATTATAACTACAATTGAAGAGCTTTGTGGATGTGGAAGAACGTACTAATGTGACGAAATGGTGAAAACGATAAAATGAGCTATACAGTTTTTGGTTTGCAATTAGATACGTTCAAAATGTCACAGACAAAAGGTAAAAAAATACTTAATTTAAAGTTTATAAAAAGGTGGAATATTGTTATCTCTAAAGTAGGGAATAACATGTTCACTGACACAAAAATCACAATTTTTCAAAAATGTCACTTGGCACGTTCTTTCATTAAGATCTTCAATTCAAAACACCTTTTTAGACATCTTGTAACTAAGCTTGACTTTTAATAATTAAATATCAAATTTCCGAAAACTATTTTCATTTTTTCCGAAGCTCTTTTTCATTGCCATATTTCCGAAGCTTGCACCTCTCTTTGAACTCTCGTTTACCTCTGCCAATGCACTTTCCCCTTTCGCCTTCTCTACTCAAAATAACTCCTTCCATCTCCCCTAGAGGGCGCTGCTCTCACCATCCCCTCTTCACACTCCGGGATAAGTTTAGAATTTCGCTCCGGCATCAGAGTAATTCTAGCACTCGTGCTGAGAGAATCGTTTGCAAAAATATGGCGAAAAATACGCTTGAACAACGCTGAATTTAATTATTAAAAAAAATTAAATTTGTAAAGTTAAATAAAAAAGAGAGAAGGATATTATAAGTGTTTCTGTGGATATGTAAAAGAAGAAAAAAATCGTTCTTTTTTTGTGTGTGGAATTGGTGTTGTAGTTTTCTGGTTTTAGTTCGATTAGTTTGAATTAAAATTTAGAATGAAATCGTCTGCTTCGAACCGGGCTGCGTGTGTGCCTTCGTCCACTTCGCCTTTGTCGCAGATTCCCTTGCCGAAGAGGTGAGTTTGTGTTTGCAGAGTTTGTGCTTATTGTTTGTAAACAAACCCGGGGGGAGGGAGGGGAGGCATTGGAAGGGATTGAGGATAGGATGGAGAAGTGTGGATTTCTCTCCGAGGTTAGGATGTATTTTCGCTTATGAATTATTTCTTTAATTCATTTGTACAACATTTGAACTTCCAGCCATTATATAAATAATTTGGTATTTCTCCTTGAATTCTTCGCAATAATTAGGATATCATTGATAAATTTTTACAGGTAGTTCAAGATTTTTTTTAAACTAGTGCGATTTACTAAATTTAGTTTTTTAATCCACATTAATAAGAAGTAGAAGCACTATCTGAAAGTTTATTTTTCAAATGAAATATTTATATTTTTTTATGCAAGTGCGGTTTTATACTTTTTGAATATTTTCTGATTGTTTCATATTATTTGAAGTCTTTGTATGCATCCCATATATTTATTGAAACACATTTAAATGCTAAAATAGGTACATAGTTTATCCTATTTTTAAAATTTGTGTAAACTTTTATTAGTTATAGCTCTGCCTTAGTTTAGTGCTACTAAAATTAGTTTTCTTATACAACTTTTTAATGAAAAAAAATAAGGGTTTTGACGGTTGAGACCAACAGAAGATAAGGCGAATGTCTACTCATTTCAAATATTCGAAAGCTTGAATTTCTAGATTTTCCAAATTTCTAAAGTAGTTGTTGGTAAACAAACTAATTTTCTTATCACTTTGATGCAAGATAAATCCAGAATTAGTTGATCGCATTACACTTTGAAGAGTTAAAAAAAAGTGTTTAGTTGGTTACATTCGCAAAAACATCTCACAAACTTGTTTTAAAAACGTGAAGAATTCCAAGGCTACAAAAACACTTTTATAGAACTTTCTTAAATAGATCATCGTTCTAAATATATAACTGAGTTGCAGTGACAAACGTGCAGTTATTCTGAAGAGATTATTTTAAAACGAACTTCTTTCTCCTACTTTTGCGAAAATCATTTTTAAAATATTTCTTTTCAGTTAAGACGTGAAAAATGAAAAGTAAACTTTTACTTTAAAGTGTAAATCCAAATAGCAAAAGAATTTATTATCAAAGTGATGAAATAAAATGTTTGTACTAAAAGGCTATTTGAGGAGCTGAAACGGGCACAGCAGTCCTTGATTCACTATATGAGCTGTCTCAAAACTGAGTTTAGTTTTAAAAGGCTATTTGTGGTAAACGGAAAATTTTTACAGTATCTATGAAACCTTACTCTATATAAAGTTTGCGCTTAAAAATGGTACTAACATATAGTAGTTATAATTAATATATTGGAAAGTTTCCTTTTATTTATATTAAGTTTACTTTATATTTTATATATCTTCTATAAGACCTATTAAATTTTTTAAAACACTTTTTATAAGATTTATAAAAAATTTTACTTAAAATAGAATCAAATAGCGATCGTGGAATTGATTTTCGTTAAATGTAATTGGCAATTGAAAGACTTTTTTTAAAAGAAATAAAAAAAGGTTGCGAAACTTTTCATTACTTTTAAGATGACATTATATCGTAAAATACGTCTTCTTCCTACTGTGCTAGGTCGATTAAACTTGTCTTCATGTTTTCAATAGTAATATAGGGTAGTATAAATTATTAGTGTCACGATCCTTGTTTAAGAGTTACAAATAAAACCAACAAATTAAGTTTTTATGATTTTTCAAGAAATTTTTAAAATTAAATTTAACGTTAGATCTAATTTTCACCAAATTAAATTCATAATTTAAATAGTTCTATCAATTCACTAATCCTATCAATTCACTATTTAAATTTTTTGTCATAATATTTTGCTTGAAAAACTTTTGTTAGATGATCTACTAACACTGGTAACCAGAGCTTAGGTTTTTCGTACTGCTTTACCGATCTATCTCGTAAAATTAATTTTATTGCAATAATTATTTTATGTGCTAGGACGTTGTCAGCAATAAACATAAATATTTTAAATGAAACAACATATTACTAACTGTAGGAAATTTATTGCCATACTTTCACCAAGAAACCTAAAAACGATTTCATCAAAAATCATCATGCCTTCAAGAAACCTTCCGACCAAAATCAATCTAATTCAATAAATAATCCATAGAAATCTCATGACCAATTACTTAATTATACAGCTGGTCTTTCCAAATACTTCCGAATTAATCCTAACTGTTGGCTCGGATCATACACGGTCCAACTCCCCAGCCATTCACCGTTTGACACGTCGCAAAACTGAAACTCAACTTCCAATAAGAAACGGATACCGTATAAGTAATTTCCCAGGAATTGCCGTATCATCCCACCATCCATCACGTAAACGGCCGAAGATCGAAATAGTATGCGGCGCTATCTATCATTTATGGAGATGCATGAAGTTTTTTTTAGTATGGTATGATAGATTTTTTCTTTTGTGAGTGAAGATTTATCTCTTGAATGGGTTATTGAGGGTGATAAGAATGGGTGGAATTCTGTGAAGGGAGGGTTCATTAATAAATGCTCGGTTTACTTGTGGAGCATATATGAATCGCTAAATATAAAGATAGGACCAAGTCCGCAGGAAGAATTTCTTATGCGCTTTTTCTTCCACTTAAATGATGATGAAAGGAGTGAGGAGAGAAATTCTCCTATGGACTTAAGCATTTTTTTTTACTTTAGTTTATATAAAATAAACGTGGAAGGCTGAATTGGGCTTAAGTCTCACAATTTTTTCACCTTCTAACACTTCTTTCTTCACCTGTTTGTTCTTTTAATTATTTATTTTACTACATACATCATGCGTCGACATATAAACGACTGCAAGACAGGCAATACATTTCAGGTTCCGAACAAGTTTTGTTTCTCTCTTTAGGAACAGCTGACAACCCGAACTGGGCGGATAGTGTGATGTCACAGAAAGCTTCGCTGGCCTTATTAGTCGAGTCAGCCGTGCTTAGGCACGGATCCCAATAAAATCCCAGATTGAGTAAAAGAATACAATACTTATCATCTTCATATTCTTTGAAATGATTTCAGGAAATTGACTCGTTTCCGCCAATAAACTAAAAGACAAAATATTTTTATACCGTCTTTCAAGTTTATTTAAGACGCCCAATAAGCATATATCCTCACGGAAATTATATACCGTTCAAATACGCTAATGTAGTTAATATATAAAGGTAGTTCTGCAGTTAATTGTGCCTTGCTTGTGCTTTTGACTAATTTTAAATTACTATGGTACGGCCTTGTCTTAATTTTAACCATTAAAAATAAGGTTCAGAGGTAAATAGCGTCTTTTGACAACTTAAACCCCACCAGCATTCACCCGGTAATTGAGAAAATCCCTGCAATCAGTCCTTATGTAGCGCGAAAAAAGACGCTGTTCGTAAACACAATACGGAAGACTTTTTTTAATTGGAATTAAATGGCCCAGACAAAGAATTAAATAAAAACACGGCGAAAATAAAATAAACCGCGTAGGTCGACAGCGTGGGACGGTCACTTACGTTCTCGTTACGACTTCTTTGGTGTGACAAATGCTTAACCAACATTCTTATGAAACGTAAGTACTTTAACCCATAACTGGGGAATGGGGTTATCACAATACTACAACTGATCATTAAATCCTTATTATTTGATTAAGTAAAGTTGAAAAGAGACAAGTATGCATATGTGTTCCAATATGGTTGTTACTTATATAATGTGTCCTTACACTTAATGTGACATACGTCCTCAATTTTAATCATATCTACCAATGACGAATCAAGGTTGTTCAAGATCTTAAGTTTGGGAAGCCGTTTGACCCTACTTCTTCAATTATGTTTTTAAAAAATTCCTCCTTGATTACGGTGTTCTCTCAATATAGCGAACTTACAATTTGGAAATAGTGCTGAAGCATTTTATATCGACTCTATCAAAGCATATAATCCAGTTCGGTACTAATAAACAAGATTTAGTAGTTTTATATCGAAAGAAACGTTATCTAGATCAAGATTTACATTCAATCTTCTAAGATCTACTTTCAAATTCAAATTTATAATCATATATTTTTAACGAAAGAAAGTGTTAATTACAACTTTAAAAAACCAATTCAGCTACTTTTTTCAAACTGAAGAAGGCTTCTTTTTGCGCAATCACGGCTGAGAAGTTGATTTCTCCTGCCAATTAAAATTAATGTTTGCGTTTCATTGATGTGCTCTTGACTAATGCCTGACGCAACTCGGACACGAGACCTCTTTGTCTTCGTAGATACGGAGCTGCTTCGATTGAGTGTTTAATGTCACATTACGCCCCGTTGTTAGGCTCTTAAAACTACAATGTATCATTCTAAACGTTGATGAACACTGAAGTATCATCTATTGCAGTTGGCCGATGAGAAATCATTCAATTTTCAGCATTTTTGTTTTGAGTTCGTACATCATTTTTGTTTTCATCGTACGCAGCGTTCTACTAAGCAGTTCTCAAACAGGTTGTTGTAATATTTTAGTTTTTAAAAGGTTAATTCCTTGTTTTCTAAACTTTTGAATCGTCAATTCAAATGTCAAAACCTTTGAAATTGCTCTTGTGTTTTTACTTGATCAAACGTGCTAAACGGGAGAGGTAACTACAGGGTGGCGCAAATAAAAGTGGCCCCGTAGAAGGGATAAGAATAAGATGGAATTGTTGTTAAGTCAAAAATCAATGCAAAAACTGGTTTACCAAGCGAAGCTATTGATTGCTTCAATATTAAGCCCAAATAAACGTTTGGCGAATTATTTGCCGGCAATTACGCTAGGGTTTAAAAAGCTAATTGGAATGCAATATAAACTGAAGTTTTGCTGTGCAAAAAAAGTTCCCACTAGTGATTATTTCGGCCGTTATTTAAGCAAAAGAATAGGAACTTTTTTTTTTGTTAATACAAAACATTCTAAATTGATTGCAAGACACAAAATTTGCATGAGGAGCCGTCTTCATATAATACGCACTAAGATCTGAACTCGCCAATAATCTATGAGTAGCTCTAATGTGATGCTAATCCAATCCAACCAATGCAAAAATGTTTTCCAAGTGAAGCCATTGCACGCTTGAATAATTCTTTATTTTGACTTAAAGGCTTTCAGGTGGCTTCAATAGTTTTTCTCGCCAAGCATTTCAGTTTTTTCCTATCTCTACGCCGGGGCCACTTTTTTTTGCGCCACCCTGTATAAATATATACGTCAATGCTATCCAATTGAAAAACCTGCGTTCTTGTATATACCCCACACTAATTTAATTGTTATTTACAAACACATGAAAAGCCTAAGACGTACCATCCTTTTGAGGTCGACAAAATCATCATCAGTCTAGAATTTTTCAAACAAGTTCATTTTTAGTGCACTTTTATGCGGCACGCGTGCGAGGAATGCTGCGGATTTGTCAAAACTTCGCAATCAATCAGCATCAAACAACATCAAACAGAAAATTCAAAGGATTTGTAGTTAAAAAACATTAATGCACTTTGACAGCACAAGATATAAAGTTTTTTCCTGGATGTGCTTGACCTTCAGTTTCATCAGAGTTTATGTACAAATCTTAGTTCTTGCTGAGGATATCCGAGAATAAACGAAGTAAATAAAAGGCTGAATAGGGCCATTCTCACCTATTGTTCCGTGCATAACCGACAATATTTTTTAAATGCATAAACATTTCTTTTTTTTCAATGTTTTACAATTTAAATAACTATGATTCATATATTTGATAACATAGTTTTTAATCATGCAATAATGGCCATGATTTTGGGATATGTAGTTCCATGCATAATATGAAATGGACCAACATGGCAGTTATTCCTATATTTACTACTATATTAATTAAATGATCAGCACTCTGACCGTTAAGAAAAGAAATACCAAACTATTTTGTTTCTTTAAACTACAAACAGGGACAAATAGTTACTTATGGGATTTTTTTTGCTTGTGAAATCGTCCTGAAAGCACCAATTTGACTCTCAAGTACATGATTTTTTTTTATGCCGAAGAGAATTTTGAGAAGCAAATTTTTTTTAAGTTTGTGAAAAATCTATTTAAATAGCAGTCGATATAATGTCGCTACCAGCTTAGAAACGTAATCCAAAGTTTACCTAGGATAAATATATATTCCGGTTTGTAGTTCTAGAATAAAATAAACTTTTTTAGGTTTGGTGATATCATTCGTAGAAGGAAATTTATTATTATTTCTTCGGTTTTTAACTTTTTCAAATCAAAGATATTAATAGTTTGATGTTCGAACAATACCGTATATTATCATTAGTCATGAAATTTTACGTTTCGGAAATTAGTTATAAATATATTATTCACGAAAATTTGTTACACTTCATAGTTTAACTTTAAAAAAGTAGTTTAGATGGGGCCTTACTTAATTATATATTTGAAACTTACTTATTGTAAAAAAAAACCTAATGACTGTGTTTGAAGTGCGAATTTTATAATAATAAAAAATTATTTTTTATCATGAAACTGTAATGAATGTTTGGAAATATTGTAAAAATTCTATCTTGTTTATTGCAAGTATTTTCTCTACAAATTCAAATCATGTGCAAATAAAAATTTCTATCGAAATAATTATTCTTACTTTATGTGCTTTAATTACCAAAACCATAAGCAAACGAATGCATGCATCTATTCATCATGTGAAATTAAATGAGTAAACTGTTCTTTAACATTACATTTTTTAAGAAAAATATGTGAGTCTTGTGGCTCTGAAGAACCAAATCTAACAGTTGATATTTCGTTTAATCGACTTTTATCTGTAGTGCTTCTTACTTGCTGGAAGGTATCAAAAAAGTGAAAACGAAAAATGGACAAAACCGGTTCAGGGTCGGCTCGGAAAGGTGTCTTCGAACGGATCGTAATCATTTTTTGAGAAAGTGATCGTTATTTGACCCCCCCCCCCCCCTCCCCATGATATTCACACTTCGCTGGACCAGACCGTTTTCTTGACCTCTACCGGTGAGTCATACGATGAGAAAATACCCTTGGCACTGTATTTTTTCGCCGTGGCTATTTTTGTTTTTCTGCTTGATTCAAATTTTTAATTCGAAAAATATTTATTTCTGGGTTCTTCTATATTACATTTTAAATATAAATACAAAAATAAAATAATTTTAAATATAATTTTAAAAGCGAGCGTAATTTGGTAAGCGATTTGGCTAGCGTATTTTTTTCACCATACGAAGGAATGATGCCAATCTTGGCGAATATATTTATAGTTCGTATTGTGGCATTGATTTGTTTTTCATTGTACAGAATGAAGTTTTATATTGATATTGTGCTAATATTAGATCCCGACATATAATTAAACTGAGAAAGATTTTTAAAAAAAATATTTCACTTAAAAGACATTTAATGTACAAGATATACTTTCTACCTTTATATTAAGATAACATACGAACTATTAATTCGCACTTTGTTAACATCATGCTTTAATCCCGTTCCAAAAGACTTAAACCAATCAATAAACTATCATTACATTTTATCATAGATTAAAATCCAATCTAATGAGCTCTATTGTCACATCTCATTAACGAGAAGATGTAACTCCATTTCGGGATTACTTTTGTAGGAAACAATTTTCTCACGTTCTTTGTAGACAAAGATCGTGTAAACCCTTTAATGCCCTTCCGCACAGCACTAATCTCAATTTTGCATTGTGCCCTTGCTCCATCTTAAACAGTCTTTTCCGGCTGAAGAGTGTGTTTCTGGAGATGTCAAAGAAACAACTTCTTGTTCTTTTTTGGTCTGTTTTCTAATATCTAGAGAAGCTACCTCCGTGTTTAGAAAACGTACAAAAAATGGCCTTTGTCTTTTTCAGAGAGCATACAAGAACGGTTATCTTTTTTAGTAAAGCTGGTTGTTAGTGCTTTTTTTACAGGGAACGTACAATGTGCTACATTTTAAAAGGACCTTAATTTTTTTTTAGCCTAAATCAAAAATCCGTTACCATATTGCAGAATCCGTATATTTTTTTATTTCGCATATTGGTGGTGAAAACGACCTCTTATCATAGAACTCTAGAATGCATCTGCAATCAAATGTAAACTGCATATCTATCAAGCAAGAAAGAATATGGCTGGTTAGTTGCTGTTACATAATTGACTCTAGTATTAAAAATGATATATGTATTAAGGTTACCCTATAAGACCTAGATTAATGAGGAGATCCATCGTTTAAGAGATAACATAAAATACAAAAGCATAAGACCAAATCGCCTGGATAGACCCTATTTTTTTAGAATAAAAAAATTTGATTATTGGACACAAAACTTAAACACAATTTACTTGTGACTTGCATGCATTTTAAAATACTAATCAATTATTGAAACTATGCTTGTAAAAGTTTTTTCCCCATGAAATAGTAAGAACAGACTAACACTGTTCCTCAGAAAATGACTCGTGGAGATCCCAACCCTTCTTGTTTCCTTATGTTTGAAGAATTAACTTAATTCTCTGCCCACTTGAGAAAACTCTTTTGGGAATCCATATTCGATATGATGGAGGACTTAAAAGAGCTTTATTTTTGGACAATACAAGAGCTGATTATTGTTTCAACGGAGAGTAGATAGAGAAGCTCTTTTTTCACGCACTTAACTTTCGAGCTTAATCATATGGAGCACATTTTGAAGGATTTATAGTGCTTCCA
This sequence comes from Oedothorax gibbosus, assembly GCA_019343175.1. NCBI lineage: Eukaryota > Metazoa > Arthropoda > Arachnida > Araneae > Linyphiidae > Oedothorax > Oedothorax gibbosus. Next base: position 316,048 of record JAFNEN010000333.1, on the reverse strand, counting down.
GAAATAAACATTGTGCTTTGTTGAAAACGGTGTTTTATTTTATAACTATTTGAAATGGAGCATCGAAATAAATGTTCGATTCTATTTTGACACTTTCAGGGATACGTGGTAGGTATCGGTCTAGGGATTGTCAGTTTTTATAATAAAACACTTAATTTGATCAACGTACATTCATCTGGAATTTTAACAATTTTAAGAGCAGTCTTTCTTTTAATTATTTAAAGCCTTTTTTTAAAGGTATAATATATAAATTCATTAATCATTTGGCAATTGTACATTTACCAACATTACGCAATTGGTGACTGCTGTGGTGTCAAGAGGTCTTTATTAGGTGAATTAAATGTACTTCCTAATTATAATAATATTAAGTACTTTTAAAAAATTTTCGTTACGTTACGGAATTACGTTTAAGAATTCGTACTTTTTACTTTAGTTTAATTAAAAATTGTTTTTATACTTCCTTCTAAATTGAGGATTTTTGTTTCATACTTGCATAGGACATTTCAGATTACATTTTATACTTTTACAGCAAAATATGTCAAATTGTTTGTACAAAATATTGTAAAGTTTATTAAGAAATATTTGAAATACAGAAATATTGTTTTTATTATAGAAAAAGGTTAGTTTTTTTTTATTTTAAAATAACAGTAATATAACATTAAGTGTAATCTTAGTCACTGGGTATAATATCTATCCAAACTATGTGCTTTTATTCATTTAACTTCTTCAAATATTCACATGCTCTATTTTCACATCAGTCCATTTAGATTACGAAGCCGATTCCAACTTTATTATAGAAACATTTACGTGCCGAATCTATTTTTAGAAGACAATTATAAAATTAAACTACATATTCTACCTTGCAGGAAGTGAATTTTTAATAAATATATTTAAACCAGAAAATGTACGCCCATTTATTGGATCCGATTGAAAGTAATTTTATTTAAACAATAGAATGGATACCACCGCATACTACTTCCCTCACATATTTATAAATAAACAAAAACACACTGACTCATACTATGAAACTGTGTATTACTCACCGTTTCTATTTATACATCTCCTGTCAGTTTGCTTCATAACTTAAGTCTTAATAAATGCGAATAATAATGAAATTTTCAAGCTGATGTGTCAAATAGCGGCTGATACTGAATAATTCATAGAGTAGAAAAAAAAATAAGCATGAGATACAATAAATGCGACCTACCGTCCAAGTTTCTATAATGCATTTTCGAGACATTGTTCTTACTAATATATACATATACAGCAGTTGGCTAGTATAATATACTTTCAAAAGAGATTTATGACAAGTAGAATTGGGGTGTTTATACACGCAGAATGAAATGATCACTAAGAATACTTAAGCCACTTTTTACCTAAGTATTCTTTCTTAAAAACAATGAAAGAAAGTAGACTTTCGGCGATAAAGTGATGTAAGTTTTGTTAGATTCTGCTTCTGATGAGCACCTCAAATGTAGGTAACAATGGCATTTTTGCTGGAAAGGGCACTCATAATGGAAGGGGTCAGTTGGTTCGTCCATTAATCATAGTTATAAATGTCACTCGTTGGTTTTGTAGGAAAATATGTTTTAGTGGAAAGCAATAGTTTGTGGCCGCTACTTTGATTGTAGTAAATTTGTTTGCCTGTAAATACCAGTATTTTGGGCCTAGGGTTGCTCTGAAATGTTGTTTGATATTTTATAAGAGAAACTTTTCTACTTGTATTTATATTATTTAGAAATCTGCGAGAAACTTTGTGTCAAGTTAAAAACAAAATAAACTCCTTGCTAAAAAAAACAATCCTAACTTACAACATGTAAAGTAATGCAATTGTAATGATTAATTAAGTTAAATATTTAACTGATTCTACATGATCCATCTTTGAGTAAATATTTGCTCTCCAGCAGTTGTAAATTATGGAAGACATTTTTAACACAATAAATTTTCTGGTAGATATACGTGGAATTCAACGAAGTGGAATGAGTCCCAACGTTATAATGAACTCTTTTTATACTATAAATAGTAAGGTCACGATATGCATAGTTCCTTCAACTGATGTTTGCTTACTTCTTTCTGCATTCGTAATAGGGTGACTAATTTTTTCAGGTAAAGTCTCCGTATGTGGAATTGAGTCCTGATTAATAATGGTGAATTGGAGGGTGTAGTTGCAAAACTCGCGTTTCCCAAAACATAATAGAAATAACAAATAGGGTCCAATCCGTTAGTGGCAACTTTCTTAAATGTCGCAAATAAACAGATGTACTCTATATCTTAGTTATATTTTAGAGAATGTGAGTTTTGAAACTAAACCATGTGAAAATTATACATAAATAATACAGTAAAGTTATATATGCTTTGCGCGATCTGAAGCTGTTGTGTTTAATGCATTCGAATAACGAATCAATATTCAATCTCTCATAACAGCGAGGGATGTAAATAAATAACAATAGAAAATGCTAATCGCAACTGTAATCGGAGAACATCAACCTCTACTAAGAAATATAGGATAGATGTAACAAGTTCGATCTTTACCTTTAAACAATAGTCTTTGAAAGTAGATCTACGCTCTAAATCAATACCTCAAAGTTTTCAGAATATAATTATCACTTTTTTTAGCAGATAAGGTTCGCTTTACTCTCTTATCGAGGTTTTTAAACAAAAGATTTTTCGCTACGTGCCTTTCAAATGCACACAGTGTGAGTCGCTGTTAAGTTTCAGGAAGATAAGGCTTTTGCTGTGCTTGTTAAATAGTTTTTAATGTGGTCATGCATTGATGTGATGGAAATTGTTACTCTATTTAAAAGGCTTTTAGCAACAGATTTGTTTTTGAGTGTTTTTTTTGCAGTTTTGCACGTTGTAACGTTGTATCAGTTGTAAATTTGAAAATTTTTAAGATGGGTCTTAGACACATATTCATGTATGCGGTGGCAATATTTTGCCTTTGCAGTAAAATCCTAGTGTGTCCTCCATCAATTTTCATAAATTTTATGACATTTACCCAACTACCCGTTTTGTCATGTATAGCATGAATAACTTTTCACATGCAACATAGTCTTGGGAAGTCACCAAAGTCCATCAAATGTCTTGTACATTTAAGTGACATTTATACAAGTGTATGTTTTATTATATAACATCGATGGGTTCAAAATGTTTTTCACTTCTATTTAAAAAAAACCAACCCGTCAAAGATTGTATATGTTTGGTATTTAGCCTAGAGTGTAAACTATTTGACGTGGTTGTCACCAAATTGGTCTTTCAGTTTCAGTACCCGCTATGCTTTTTCTTCTCTTTCAAGAGCAAAAAGTCACTTATTAATGATTTTTGTGTTGTTTTATCTGATTTACACTTTCAGGTGTCGGCTCGTCACTTGACTGTGGTTCTAAAAATACGACGCCCGTCGCCAATAGCCCTCGTGTAAGCTCTAGTGCGACGATAATTCAAACTAACCTAACCTGATTTACACTTTTAATATGATCGAATACTACCTCTCTAATATTTAAAATAAACTTTTGAAATTAGACTGGGCTTGACTTTTACTTGCACTACCCAAGTCTGATGTGTATTTTCTGCTAACTTAATGGGGGATATAATCTATTACTCTAAGTTACATAAATACTTCTGAAATGCATTTGTTTTTGTAAACGGATGTTAAATGTTATAAGGCTAATTTTAACAAAATCTATCTTCGTAATTAATATATTTAGTGAAATTTGTGTTAGTATTGTGAACAGTCAGCATATGTGTTTAATTTAATTCCGATTTATATGTGGGCGTTAAAAAAAACCTACAGATGCAGCCTTGGCTTGACACTCCTTAATCTTAATTTCAAATCACAATATCTTGACAGATTGTGAAATTGGACTTTTCAATCAGAGGTCATTGATTGATAACTGTTAGGGAAATGAGTCTTTAACGCTCTGAGACATATATTCGTCATTGTGACTAACAAACTGATGACGTTTTTAATCTTGGCATCGATTGTTGACTTCTGTTAAGGTGTGAGGAAATGAAATATGAAATACATATTTCGGTTTTATTAATTAACTGTATATTGTATCAGCTAAACAATTGACAATTCGCGATTTTTGAAGGCTGATCCTGAGGCCCGAGCTTCGAAAACAATGCCCTGTAATTTTAAAACACGTCCAAATGACGGTGACAGAGCCTTGTCTGGCATGCATCGTCAACACAAAATGTTTCAGCCTGTCGAAAAACAGCTATAACGTGCTGTAGTTCCTAATGTATATTCTTTTATTCGTTTAATTTCTTAGAACTAAGAACTCTATTAGGAATATCTATTTTGTAACATAAAAATATGAACGAGAGTGACAGTCAAGAAAATGATATCTAAAATTGTATTTGTAAAAAGATAAAGAAAGTTTGAGTGGCTTCTTTCGTCTAAATTACGATCGATTGACTTAAATAGTTCGTGTATTTACCGATCGCAACTTTTTGCACGATCTGTGAGTTCCGTTACTCCCTGTTCCCTCTGAGGATAGCTTCACTAAACATTAACCGTAACCACGTACACACAGTGAGACCTTTAACCCGAATATTAAATTTCGGAAAAAATGACACCAATCACTCAGCGAAATATCCTATTTTTAGGTTTGTTTGACAAAGCTGTTAAGTTACATGAGACTTTTTTGGGTAAAATGGTTATGAAAATAAGATTTATAATGGAGATTTAAGGGCCTTTTATTTTGTTTTAACACTCGCTTTTCCCTATAACAAATTACTATTGCCCATCAATTTTAAACTGTTCTGTATTGTTTATGGAAACGTCTTTCATTGTGGTAATACAACAACAACAAATAACTTTTTAACGTTTGTATTAGAATCAAGATATCCATTTCGTTAATCAATCATATCGTGGCAGAAACTGGAGATACTTTTCGTTTTCTGTTTTAGATTATTTGCATTTTTATCAGGAAATTCGAATCCCGGATAAGCCGTACCAACTTTGACAAGTTTTAAAAGCTTTTCAAACCGATGCAGTAATTTCGCTACTGTAAGGGGCAAAAATAGTTGCTTTTATACAGAAAAAAATCGTTTTGTCGAAACAGAAAAACGTGACTTTTTCACGGTATCGAAAAGAGAGGAGGAAAAAAAAACTCCAACACCGCAAGTGCATCCTGAAGAGAAAAAAAAAACTTGAAGAAAGAAGTGGGCAAAAAGTGCAAGTGGGGAAATATTTGTAAAAGATTTTTTTTCTTCTCCTATACACATCCACACATAAGTGCCAATTTATTTCCGTCTTTTTCTTCTCGGATCCTTTCTTTTCTTGTTCCACTTCTCTGACACCCTATCGGGTTTTAACAGGTGACTACGATATGATTAATCGCTGCTGCCGTGAATCGATTACTGCTCCCTGAATCGATTGGACACCCTTTAACGTTTTTGGAGGCGCTTCGCGGGGATCACTTGAACGGTCAAGGAAAACACCTTTGAAATAATACAGAAGAACTGTAAAAAATTAGTTTGGGTTCATTTATCATCTGCCTGGGAGGTCTTAGATTGAAGTTTCAGGAATTGTCTCTTTTAACATTTAACTATAGTTTTTTTTTTAAATAACAATAGTTAAATGAACTATAATATTACAAAACATGAAGGAACAATAATATTAAAACATAAAGCAACATTAATATAAAAAACATAAAGGAACAATAATATCAAAACATAAAGGAACAATAATATCAAAACATAAAGGAACAATAATATCAAAACATAAAGGAATAATAATATTAAAACATAAAGGAACAATAATATCAAAACATAAAGGAACAATAATAATAAAAACATAAATGTACAATAATGCTACAAAACATAAAGAAACAATAATATTACAAAACATAAAGGAACATAAATGTTAAAAACATAAAGGAAAAATAATATTACAAAACATAAAAGAACAATAATATAAATTACTAAATATAAAAAAGGTGTCCATTAGTTCATTGGAGAATTTCCCACTACGCATTATTTTTCTGAAAGTAGAAAAATGTACGGAAATCTTTCTGTTGACTTTTTTTTAACGTTTAACGCTGCATATGTAAAAGCAAATCATGTGAATATGAGGGAATATACTATACTCCATTTGAAATAGTCTTTTTGTGAACCGAATAACTTTGAATAACATTTGTTTCAAAGTAAAACCTCATTAATAATGTAAAAATGCATTAAAATTCTTCGTTTAAATTATAATCATTCATATATTATTTGAATAATTTCTTTTTAAAATCTTATAAAATTAATTTGCCAATAAAGTGACACCATATCAACGTCACTCTTAACAATATTTAAAAAAATTGAGCCTTAAAAACCACTTTAAAAAAAACTAAATAAAGTGAAAACTATTTCTTCTAAGTCAGTCTTTTTTTTTGCCTACTTTTGTCACAGTAGGACTTTTTCTTATAAATTTATTTCAAGAATGTTAATTGTAACTTAATTAAACCGGTAGGGTGGATTCAGGTAAAATTGACAAGGTGGTGAAAAGCAAGAACGATCCCTGAATTTTATGCAATTGGTTGTATATGAATCTGAAATTATTCGAAGGTTTTAGTTTCAAAACTCATTCTCCAAATTATAACTAAGATACATGGTCCGGTCCATTCATTGACGATTTCGTCCAATTGAACTTACCATTATCAATAGTCGCCAATGGACATACGGGACCCTATTTCTTAGTTACACTTTGGAAAATGTGAGTTTTGCATCGACACCCTTCATTTATTCATTTGGGCCTGGCACTTGCTATGCATTGGTATCCTTCAACAGCTGAATATTCCCTCCTCGCGTCTTCACTTTTTCATAGAGACTTCCTTCAACTCAAGATATTCTCTTCCCACTGCATTACCAATGACTTTATTTAAGTATCCCAACTTGGAGTATCACTTTTCTCCGATTGGATCGTGTTATTCCGGAAAGCCCCATGTGACATCCCCCCCCCCCTCAAATTGAGTTGTTATATTAGTTTGGCTTTGCGCTTTAGAATTTTTTTCATGAAACTAAGCAACACCAAAATTTTAAGACAAGAGTGTTGTTGTTTGTTAGCCCTTTTACCATGAAAAGAATTAAGGAATGAAAATACGAAATGGGATTCTATAGTTTCATTTCTTTGTGCAGCAAATGTTGGATTCGAGGGAATGGCAATGATCTGAATAAAAGTTTATTAAATTAAGTTGGTTGGAAATGTCACATGTTTTTTCTTCTAGCCATCACCTTTAGAAAACTTGCTTGCCACGCAAATTTAGCTTTCTTAAAGTTTTATCTGGTACAAACTCAGCATAAACAATAAAACTCAAATTATCCGAATCAATTTGGACCGGTTCCCATTAGGAAAGTCAAAAATTTGGATAACCATTTTCCCCAAAAGTGAATTTTAATTAATTGCCCTATGCACGTTGAAAATGGGAGAAAAACATTTAAAATAAAAATAGTTTTTTTTCAATGACAAAGCATCACTTTTACATGCAAAGCGTACGAATGGATGGAGAGGAATGTTGGAATTCGGACAGTCAGAGGTCGGATAAATGGAGTTCTACTGTAGTCTCCAAGAAAGATATTTTGACGCTCTGTTCCTTTCGGAATAACACGATTGCTTTTCAGAAGAATGGAGATGAAACAGGTGTAACTTGATCAAGTGACAGGCCCATTGTGTGTGCTTGCTCTCTCGTGGGGGTGGATCTAGTAAGGATTCTTATTTCTTTTCCCATCCTTGATACGCTTCCTGGTTTCGGTTTGGAGTTGTTATTTTTTAATTCTTGGTTCGATTTGCTGCGATTTCATTAGCCATCTGAGGGACACATACGTATAAATCAGTTCACGGACTGCCAGTATTTTAGCACAAAATACTTTTTAAATATTTATAAATTTTATTTAAAAAAATGGTATTTGAAAAGTCCCCTTTTGAACCATTAACTTTGCAATTCAAACTAAAAATCAAATGGGATGCGAAAACAACATGTAACACAGCGAAAAGAAGTTTACAATTTGTCAAATTGCTTATACCGCAAAGGGTTAAAATTTTGAGATCGAGCCCTTAACAGCGCGTAACCACTGTTACGATGCGATCAATTCATTTCTAAATTATTCTAAAAAATGAGAACATGCATGATCTAAAATTTGAGAACAATCTATTTATAGCTATTATGTAGCAATGACGTACTCAAGAACGAGAACATTATTCTCAAATTTGAGAACCCACTTTTAACTGTGTGTTCTTTTTTTTTTTTAAACTTATTTTATTTGTGAGCTATTTCGAATTTGTCTCTAACACTTTCCATCGTCAACTACATCCTCCTAATCCTTCACCACGAGGTGGCGCTTTTCGATGTTTTATTTTTATGATACCGTTGAAAAAGCGAGCTGGGGGAAAAGTAGCAGTCGACGATAGAAGAGTGAACCCAATTTCGACTTCTGCTTCCAAGAGTCTCGGCTTACACTCTTTACACCACGGATTTCAGTAAAGATTTTTGAAGAATTCCGCTCTTTGTGCGTAGAATTCTTCCTTCTACTTTACATCTGAAGGAGTGAGGGAGTTGGAGAAAAGGTTGTTTTGCACCGAGATAGGGTATTTTTAGTCATGGGCGATTCGCCGAGGCGTTGAAAAATCTACTTTTTTTAAAATAAAACTTGGAGGATGTTTTATTTTTATTGTGAGGACGTGTTGTGTTATGTAGCATTGTTGGTGGTGCATTAACCTAGTACAAAAAACGTTGCCATAAACTCGGTGGGCTTTAAAAATACAAGGTGCTTGGTTAGTTTTACAATACTGCAGTTTTTATTAAAACTTTGAGGAATGCGTGCTTGGTTTATTGTGATAGAAAATTGTGTTATAGAAAATGTTTGTAGAACATTACCCTCATATCAGATATTGAGCTAAGTTTAAAAGTCGATGTATCTACATATCTCGGACAAAGTACTCAGTGAATTCAACGTAAACTAATAAAACGAATTATTAAAAGTAAAACGAACACATTGCGAAGTGCTGCAAATTTTTCGTTCTTCTTAGAAATCAATTTAAAAGTGACATAAAACGGATACAAACTACGTTTCACACAAGATAATTTTTTTGATTGACCTGCATCGGCTAGGAAACTCTACTTAGTTAAAACTTCTTTTGATACAGTTCCTAAAGTTTTTACTTATATTTACATTTTTATTAAGCAGTAAAATTTGCAAAATTTGACGAAAGGCACTTTCTATCCAACCATGCGGAATAACTATGTATTTGCTAGTTAGATGATTTTATACATTAATTCAATAAAAAATATACCTGATGGTAATAATATTTTATTTCCATACTACCATACGCATAACTGTATGCATTGTTAAATGACCCGTTCCTTATTCGGAATGCTTCCCGTTTCGCTCGTAAAGCAATCAGTCTGTAATCTCAAGCCCTAATATCGCAATAAAATAACCACCAGACAAATTCCTCTCGCCGCGACTCGAAATCTTCCCACGTTTATTGTAGCCAATATATTACGCAATCTTATCTTGGAATCAATTGAATCCGGAAACTGCTCAAAATATCTCAGATTCGCACAAACTCTCGGACTATAAGAGAAAAGAACTGTGGGAGACACTATTTTCAATTCTATCTGCGTTCCGGTGTTTGTAGGATGAAGAAATTATGTTTGAGGAAAGTAACAGTTGGTATCTGTCCTCGTTGTTTGTGTAAAGATATTTTCTGAAAACTGTTTTTTTGCATTGAATCATTGTTGGCCTTTTTAGTTACGTCCTTTTACTGAATGTCCATTTGTATTAGATAATGGCTTACCGAGAAATGTTCGAAGTGGCAGATTCATTGGATTTTTTTTCAATTTATTGAAAACTGTATTAAAAATGTTTTCGTGCATTGGAGAAAGTGCTGATTACAATAAAAAAAAATCTTTTCACTTAGGAAATAGCTTAATGGTAAAAAAATATATGCATATTAGCCAGTATTTTAACCTTTATAATGAATATTTGGATATTGCGCTGCTTCTAAGGAATCGATAATTAAAAACTAAAGAACAGTGTCTTTTATCCATGCTAGTTAAAAAAAAGCATGGTAAAGAACATCTGTTATTTTTGTAACATTACTATCATCTTAGGATAAAATCCGTTGTGTGCCAATTGTGAGAAATTCATATAATCTATGGAACAGTTAGCGTCAGACCGAGGTTATTTCCTGCCATCTACTTAGCAAACAAAAATCGATGGTCAATGCCTCAAATTGTCTTCAACTCCTTGTGATTATTTTCATAGAGTTGTAGGTTTCAAGGTGGCAAAAGTCTCTTAATTCGCGTCTGGTATGGTACATTTAATGTGAACGATGTCAAGTCAAATTGAGGTCATTGTTTGGGTTCAGAAATTGTTTTAGTTGTCAAGTTTATCTTTAATAAAGTACCTCAATAGTAATTCTGTATTCCAGTAGAGAAAGGGCGGATGTCATGTGTTATAATATTAAATATAAGCCTTTTTACTATTTATGTAAGCAATTTTAGGTTATGGCTGCTTAAATGCACAGTGTTATCGTTCGCTCACCCATTCAAAACGGAAATTTGGTATTATATGTATATATTTAATGTAAATTGGTGGTTCTTTGTTTAGAATTGAAAAAAAGGTTAATGTATCCATAAGGAAATCTTATCAGAGTATATGGAAAAAAGCGTATACTATAGATTAAATGTTTGTATTAACCGAATAGAATATATATTTTTCGTTGTTCTAAACTTATGGGTGCTTTAAATATCATATTAGTTTTAAAACCCTTACCCGTATGAATTCTAATCGCTTAAGAAATTTGTTGAGATTGATAAAACTTTTTCTAATGTTGTATTTGGTTCGTGAGTTTATTTAAAACTATTCATCGTTGTTAAATAAGGTTTTTTACTTATTTAATATATTGTTAGTTTGACATCAGCTGCATGCCATATAAAAACGCATTGCCCTAAGCCGTAGGCAAAATGGTAAACCTAGCAAAATACCTATGTTTTCAATATGAGATCTATATAAAAAAATGTACAATCGTCAAGGATAAATTTTATAAGAAATAAAATTGTGCGAAACTTAACTAGTTTCTTATGTGCGTTGATATTCTAAATTATTTATATTTTTAATTAAATTAAATTTTAATTAAATTTTTGTATTAAGTTTTTTCCCCTTTAAATACCAATATAACGTCAATAATTGAAACATTCAACATTTAAATTCATCAAAAGAAACTTAGCTTAGAAAAAAATAAAAGGTTTTGCTTAATTCAATATTTCTTCAATCTTTCGTAAAACCGAAAGAGCCTAGGAGTTTTTATATATCTTTTTTTTCAATACCAGGTGAGCAGTTTGTTTAATTTATACTCATTAACGAACTAATTTCCAAAAAAAAAAATAATCCGTGAAACTATTGGGATCTTTTAATTGCAAAAAAAATTCTACCTCCTGTGGCTAATGGTCGTTAATTTCTACGATTCGATGATTTGAAAATACTAAGCGATTTTTTCAACAACAAAAAAAAACTTTTTTGCGGATCTGGATTCTTTACTGTAGAGTAATTAAAAAAAGTCAGGAAAAAAAACTTTTGGTGTTTGAGCTTTGATTATATATTTGCAAATTTATACACTTCCTTGTATTTATTAAGAACGTTCGTAGTTATTGAAACTAGAAGCATTAATGATTATTTTATAACTTTACCGTTGTCAATATGACGAAGAATCATATAATTTTCATTATAGGTATTTCCTAATGTTGTTAATTTAATGAAGTTTTTAAAAAAATATTTATTGAAATTGACATCAGTTTTCGAAGAAAGGTTTGGTCTATAAATAGTTTCATTTCCATATCACGAAACGCTGCCCATATGCCCCGTTTATAAATTTCAAAAGCACAGATTTTCAAAATTTCGTCATATCTATTCAAAAAGATGAAGCATTCATATCTTTTGAATCAATCCACACTCCACATATCTAACATTCTATCCTATCTATTCAAACCCAATGTTTGAATTCCTGACAAAATCTTTTGAAGTATGGCATCTACGAATTTTGAATTATTAATGGTGCTTTTGTGATCGAGATGATGTAGATTTACACTGCTATCACTAACATTATTTATAAACTGAAAAATCTAAAATATAATTTTTTGTATAGGACCGTGAAAAAAGTAACTGAGTAGAAGCATTGCTTGGGAAAACATTATTTGGGTCAATTGGTCAAGTTAAATAAAAGGTTTTAGTTTCATTAAGAAGCTGAATTTCAGCAGAGCCAATACTGAAATACTTGAGTGTTTATTTTCTCTTAGATACACACAGTGCCTGATCTAGGAAAACACAGAATATAAGAACAAATGATTTTGGGGTTCCTCTTACGAAATTTTTTATGTATAATTGCCCTCAATTATAGTGCTAAGTTGGCTGATGTATTAAGTTTTTTCTATTATCTTCCTCATTACATTGATCAGACCATTTGCATTGAGTCGAATTCAAGTTAAAAAAAATAGTGGTCTAAAAAAAATATAAAATTTACTAAAATTTTGAGTGTCCACAACATTTAGAATAAAAGAAACTGAAATTTAGGGGGCCCTAAAATTTAAGGGGCTCAGGCCAAACGAGTCTAATAGTAGATCAGGCCTCATACAAATGATCCTATTGACATCATGATATCGCTTAACTATACATTAATTAAAGCAGTCACTAAATTGATACCATGCCCCATGAGAAAAATCTTAATTGTAAAAACAAATTGAGTTTAATTTCTTTGACAATTCAGTCAACATTATGATATCCGTTATTCATACTATATCACAAAACAAAAATCTAAAGTAGCAAAATTACATTAAATCTTCATATTATATAAAAGCACTCAGTGATTCAATGAGGGGTTGTCAACGGGGAGTCGTCAATTGTCATCTGGCAAACCGTGACAAATTGGCTCTGTGAGTTCAGTTCGTGCTGATGGGGGCCTATTTAAAAATTCACCCCCACCCCCTTGGCTATTCGGTGCCTTTTAGCCACTGGAAAAGGACTACGTAATGCCTTTCTGTACATCCTGTGGATTTATTTTTAAGCCTGGCGGCTGTGGTACAGCTGTTGGGAAAATCAATTGCCAATCGATGTGTGGGATTTGGCTATGATTGAAGTTTAAGGGGAAACTAAAATATAGGGGCCGACTCCTTCATTGGCGATTTTGGCCAATTGAATTTACCATTATTAAAAGTCGCCAATGAACGGCCCGGGCCTTATATATTAGTTACACTTTGGAGAATGTGAGTTTTGCAACCTTTAAGTATAATCCAATGTCCAATGTACACTAGGTTATCCCTATGTTACCAATATCCGGTACGAAGAAGACACCTGAAAAAAAATGGCGGAAAACAAAACGCGGAATACATACAAGAACGTTCTATTAAATCCGTACAATTTAATAAATTTCTTCTGAACAAGCGATAAAATTTGAGGATTTTTCTTCACCTTATTACTTATATTTCTTCATTTCAAACTTCTCTTAGTCGTTTGAAAATAATTTTGATAAGTATTTTATATTTCGTTGTATTTCTTTCTTTATTTTTAGGGTATAAAGGAATAATTTAGTAAGAACTTTTAATTTAGAAAATACTCACACTTTATTCAATACAAACATTTGTTTAAAGAAACACTTATTTTTTACTCCAAAAATAATTCACTGTTTTTTTTTCGAATAATTGGAAATTGGACCAGATCCTTATTTCTTTCTCATCTTAAAATCAAAAGCAAAAGTGCTGCTATTGGAAATCGTTGCCTTGGAAACAATAAGGGCTTATAAAATTCCGATTCCGGGAGAAACGTGGACCGGAAATTCTCCGATTCCCGGAGAAAAACGGATTCGAAATCGCTTTTACTCCAAAGATGTTTCCGATGCCAAAGGTACAGGAAATAACGGCCCCATCCGACATTAATGCGCTTGCCCTATCCTGTTTCGGCAATATGTTGGACCAGATGGGACAAATGACTATTTTTAGAAAAATATGGTATATGTAGATATGTCTTATTTAATCGATATTAGACTCAAGTGTGGTTGTATATAAGTATGTTTTAAAAACTGTATTTTAATATAGAAATATAAATAATAGGCTGTTTTGTATTAGAGAAAATGTATATAACAGCGACATTTATATTATATCTCACGTTTAACCCTTTGACTGTGAATTTTAAAAAATGGTTGTTTTTTTTGCCCCGTTTATTATTCAAGAAGACAAAATAAGTCACAAATAAGGCAAATTTATAACCAAAACACATTTGTTGGGACACATGAGTCCCATTAGTAGCCAAAGGGTGAAAGAGAATATTCGTATATTGACACAAGTTCGAAGTTTACGAATTAGTTTAATACTACTTAATATTTTTAATATACTAATTTTTTTTAACTTGCTGCGTTAGTCATTTTGTATTCTGGGGAACTGAGGTAAGCCCAATGCTAACTCTGAATACTTCTTTACAAGCGCAAATTTATTTCAAACAATTTACACATGTACTATTTCCCTTTTAATTGATTTATTATTTATTTTAAAGGGGTGCGATATTCAATTACTTATTTATTTAAAATTAACAAAACTAATTATCTTTACTGCGTTCCAATGTAAAGAATAATTATTTTCCAGGCAAAACACAAGCCTTGAAAATTTAATAAGATACATATTTTTGCATGATGTAACACATGTTCTTTAAATGTTATAGTTTGGCAAGTTTACATTTAGATCACGGACTGTAAATTCGTTTTTGGATGCTTAATAATAATGATAAGAAGTTCGTAGCACGTCCGCAGAATACAAAATAGAAAATTGTATATGCAAATTGCCAAACTACCAACTGATGTTTGTCATATATGGTTGGAAGCTCGAGCTGTTGAATCGCCATGATGATTTTTGAGATAATATTTTTAGCACACTCGTGATTTAGAATTCTTATTTAGATTTTGAGTTTGTTATCGCGTCAATAAAAATTAGAATGCTTTTCATGAAAAACATTTGCCCACATTTATTTAACTCCTACAGTAATATGTTCGTCAAGAAAACCGTTATGGGTATACGGTATGAATTAAGAACAGATATTTTATATAGTCAACTTTTTTTTTTTTAAATGAATAATTTGAAGTTATTTTTTTCTTTCTAAGTTGATTCCTTAAGCTACTCTAAAATTTTAATAATAAAACGACAAAGTTTTAAACAGCTTCAATAAAGTATGAAACCACTATAAATATATCTCTCTCAGATGGATAACATATCTAAATTATTAAATGTACGAAATGCAATTAAACTGATCCTGTGCGCAATTTTAACTTTAGAGAAACAATTATTTTGCCAGTTTAAATATTTAGTTTTCCATTTAAAAAATCTTTTGAAGATGAGAAGATATGCGCTTTTTACGGGAAACATATGCCAGGCATATAAGATAAACTGATAGTGCAATCTTAGTTCACAAACTCCTGCAACATAATATAAATTGGCTGATTTCTCAAGTTAGCATTGCCTAGTCATAACTGAACCCACTTCAAGTACATGTTTCTCTGACATCATCGGCATATCCAATATCAAATCTTCATTAACACCTGAAAGAACCCCTACTTTGTCCCTTCCGGACGACGAACCCCATAATTAGTGAATATTTACATTGATTTTAATTGCCAGCTACTATCAGAACAAGTCGCATCATTGGTTTGACAGTGTTTTAACTAGCACAAGAGGCTTGTATAGTTGGGGTATAGGGTCCAGTATTGGGTAGTTGCGAAGCTCACATTCTCCGAAGTATAACTAAGTAATAGGATCTTGTCCGTTCATTGGCTTCTTTTGACGATCATAAATCCAATTGGACGAAATGCCAATGAATGGACCGGAACCTATATATGTTATACTTCGGAGAATATGGGGTTTCGCAACTGATTCTTCAAATGTAAAATATGTGTAATATCATGGAGGTAAAGAATTTATTTTTTTAAATATGAATTCATAAATAAAACGATTAAGAGACAGATATTATTAAAAATTAGTAATTATCTAAAAGAGCATATTTTAAAACGCTGTTCAGGACTGAGTAGCATTGTTAGTTGGCCGACATAACGTGGAATTTTCCCTCGCAAGATCGTTCTTCGTACCTGCCATGCTATAACCGAAAAGCCTGCCTAGAAAAATGCTACATATTAATATACCCGTGTATACGATTTCGATACACGTTAAATTCGTTCGTGATAAAAATGAATTCTTAGGCTCGTTTTAAGTTTCTTCGAGTGTAAGATCCGTGTCAGTGAAGATCTTAACCCAGTCGCTTCATTAGGGTTATAAAAAAAAAACAATGAACATATTGACTGTGTTAAAGCTCTTGAGAGAGTTTATAAAGAGCCCAGAAATATAGGCAACCGGAAGAAATACCATTCTAAATATTACTAATCCAATGTAAAACTACTTTTGGACGAAAAAACACCAATAACTGCTTTATCAAACTATAGCACCTCAGTGCCACCAAAATAAGGTGTGCGCAACAGACCTGCTACAACTCAACCCAAGCTACTAATTACAACCGATACAAGGGCGGTGGTCCCTCCGGAAATCGTCTGCAAACTCCCCTGGTTTTGTTCGACGAAGAATTAAAGCAATTTTAATTGATGTGGCAACGGGATGGACTTGATTGATTTAACAAGTGGTATAATTTTCATCTTTTAAATATTGTTTCAGGAATTTTTTAGTTAGTATGTAGTTGTAATTGGGATTCTTTACGGATAGCCACTTAATGCCGAAGGCGTGGTGCATTCTAGTATTAATATTTATAGGTACATTTTTGTTCATAGGGATGTAGGTTATTTTAAATTATTATAATTTTCGTATATTATTAGTTTTTCCATTTTTTATATATTTTTTATTTTATCCATTTGGTTTTTAAATTTTGAAATATCACCTTCATGTTGCTATAGGAAGTGATTCCTTTTTATATTTGCTTATGAAATTTTTGCATTTATAACATTTGTTGTCTTAAAAGATAGTTTAAAATCCCTATACTATCAAAAAAATTCAACAATTTACAAAAGGCTTTATCTTAAACTGTAGATATCATTAAACTGTTAGAACAAAAAAAAGAACCCCAATCACATTTAACTGAAACTTTGTCGTCAATATAGTATGTAGAACTAAATTATATAAATAAAGTAATATAGCGAACCCTGGCTATGTAAATATATTGCATATTGTTTGTTTACATAGACGCACTTAAGTATTTGGTATTTACTTTGTGAAAAATTAAATTATTTTTCAATTTCCTTCAAATGGGGTTACTTTGTCTCAAGCCTTTCAAGCTAATAGCTTCTCATTAAATAACTCCTTAAAAATGCTATTTTTTTTCAATTAGTGACATCTCTGCTTTTACCGTTATGAGAAAAAGAATACTCGAGAAGAAAGTCAGTACCAGGGTTTTATGCTGAGACCCAAAGTTACCCCATACCTATCAAAAGATTCACTGCACACTGAACCGTGCAACCTAAATACAATTGAAGAGCTTAGTGGAAGAACGTGCTAAGTGACATTTTTGAAAAAAATAAGATTTTTGTGTCAATGAACATATTACTAACTTCTTTAACGATAGCAAGTTTCCCCTTTTTTGAAAACTTTAAGTATAGTATTTTTTTACCGTTTGCAAGTATCGTTTTCAACAGATCTGAGTGCAAACTAAAAACTTTAAAGCTCATTTTCACCTTTTTGTCCCTTAGCACGTTCTTCCACTGAGCTCTTCAATTGTAACCTTGAAATTTCAAATCCTTCAACTAGACAGATTGCTTTTGTGTTTCACGAATAAGGTCATTCGCCAATGCATCATTGAAATACCATCGCCAACCAGTCTAATGATATTCATTAAAAAGAAATCGAAAAGGCGTTACCCGTGTGAAGGTACTGCCCAAACCTTCATTCTTCACATCCCACCTATTAACCATACCCATTGTCTACCGTCTTTTAATTCAGTGGGGGGGGGGCAATGTCCAATGCAGTCTACGAGGTTTCCAAAATTTTCTTAACAGCCCATTTGCCCTTTAACCATTCTCAAGTAAAGAATTATTTTTCTCGTAATATCTCCGCCTCTCCTTAAAAATGTTAACTACGTTTCCTAAACCTTCTCTGGGCAACTATAATATATTTACCAATTTGAATGAAGCCTTCCGAATTTTTACAAAATATGCTCTTGCGGTTGGCTAGGCAATATATCAAACTATAGTTGCATTTAAATTTTTAAAAAATAAAATTTACCCTTTGTGAATTATCTTATCTCTTAAGTTATTGTTTGGATCTTAAAAAAACAAAACAATTCCCAATGATCGAAACATTTTCTAGCTCAACTAGCGAAGTCCAATATCGAGTCGTCGAGTTAGTCGAAGTAATGCTCTGCCATGAGCAGGTAAACTGTAGTATCTAGACAAATGACTTGGATCACTGTTGTAAGCACTCAATAACTTTATCCAGTAAGAAACTATACTAAAAGACTGATTATTTCAGTGCAAAAATTTTCCAATTCATTTTTGTGGTTACTGCAGTTTACCCGCCAACTGCAGTGCTAATCCGCAAAAGCCCATCTAAAGTTGTAGTACGACTTTCTTCAATCTTAATACAAAAGCCAAATATAATTTTTTTACTCATTTTGTTTCGATATTGACCCTTTCCCTACTCAGGTGTAGACAATGAGAAAGATCTTGTTGCCATGCCCAAGTCCATTGTTTCCCGCCCCTTAATTGTTTAGATCTTCCAATGACACCGCCTTTCTTCCGAATGCGAGTCGGTCGGTGATTAAAGTCGTCTACGGTTTCACACAGGTATCTTCGGTCATTAAGCAAACGCTGACCTTTTGCATTGTGTGGTCTTCATGGGGGCCGTCCGAGTATTACAGAGTTTTGGTTCGCTTGGTCATTGGTTTACTATAAAAGTGAGGAGACTTTTGATACAAACTAAATTTTAGTATATATTAAAGTACTACTTACGATTGCTGGCGTGATTAGTTGAAATGTTTAATAAAAAAATATAATCTTTCGCCTCACTTATTGCCAATTCCATTACATTTAAATAGTACATATGCATATACTGTTTTATTTTGAAAGATGCTCAACAAACATTTTAACTGCAAATAAACATAACTGGTAGGTATTTTTTACTTTCAACTGAACAGACCCTAACGATTTGTCTGGACGAGATAAAGATCTGGTGAAATTTAAATCTGCTATTTGCTTTTTTCTCCACATATATTTATGGTACTCTACTATGTCTCGTACAAAGAGTCTTTGTGTCATTCATACACGGATCTCAAATAATGCAAAAGACTCTCTAAATGCAAAAATGGGTGATTCAGTTGGAAGATTTTCCTCTACGTTACTTTCCTTAAATATTTCATTAAAAGAAGAAGCGTGAAGGGAAATCCTCCTGAGCAATTTACCCTTTTTTTTTAGCGATTTATATAGGAGGTAGGGTCAGTGATGTGTCTGATACACACTCCAACGCACTTAGTGTTTCTCTACGCACAGTGAGGTGCATTGAGACATGGCGATGTAAATTCTTTATCTCTGCAATTTCCGGACTGTTTTTGATGTAAATATTTGGAGTTGTGTATGAAACTCTATTTGAATGTGATTCCGTGTTTGTCCTGAGGATAAATGGCATGTTTGGGGGTGGTTGATGTCTTTTATTTGCCCACTTATTATTTTAATCTCCAACATAATAAATAACGCTATTGCTCTTTGTTTAGAAAATTATAATTTGGCCTTTTTTTCTACTCAAGAGCAAAACTAGTAGGCCTAGTTCTATTCAACGATAGTAAAAAACTTTTGAGTTATATATAAAAAAAATCCCAACTAATTTCAACCATTATGTTTGTATTTATTGCAACTATTTATTAAAATAGTGTTTCACAAAAATGGTACTGAACTGAAATTTCGAAAAGAAAAAAAAAATGAAAACAACACAAAATGTCCTGATTTCTCAGTTAAACCTGTTTAATGAAATTATCGTGATACTTTCAGAACATTTGTTTCATAAAACAAACTTTATTTTGCTTTATAATTAACAGAAGCGTATTTATGGATACTTTTTTAAACAGACTCATCAATTACAAAATTATAGTAGCCTTATCAGGTTTCTAGGATATAGCCGGGTCTTGTATCATATTTACTCAACAAAGTTGTTCAAGTGATTCTGTAAAAACCCAATGAATCTTTCCACGATTAATTCGCACATTACAGTATCCACGGCTTTACAATCTCAAATTACCCTTGTTTGTTCATAAAACTTAAATGGGCCAGCCATAAACGAAAAGATAACATTACAGAAATTGGTCAATTTGAACTGCTCAATTGCTTTTTTCGAACCTGTAAAAAATGCATTCCACTGTACAAATGACGTGCTAACAAGCATAATGAAGTAAACCTAAAACGAAAGTTGCGTCAGTTTGCTTCTAAACAAACTATTTCATTGTAATGATTTTAATTGGGACTACATTGAAGCTATTATAAGACTACTTAGAAGTAAATTGGTGTAGTAACTCATGAGTGAGTCATCTCATTACGATTGTTAAGCATCTGAAAAGTTCCACAGACAGTTGTTTATCTTCGAATCATGTCTGATTCTACGTCTTTTTTTACTTTTTGAATCTTGAAGAAACACACCCGGAATTAGCTTCTCGTGATTCATGTCTTAATGAGCAATTGTTTCTTTCATGTCCGCAGTATTCATTTCGGTCTCGTTTCGTGCGACTTAATCGAGCCTATATTTTTAGGAACTGAGATATTTCATTTGTGTGGCCGTGCAAAAACTTTAATAACAGTGTAACCTGCCATGGTGTAACCCAGTTTTAAGTACTGTAGAACATTTTTAACTTGAACTTGAAAGGGAAGCAGGCTCTGAAAATGATTTCAGTTCATCTAAAACAAAATTTCCCAGGGGAAGCCCAGTCGGTTAAGGCGGTAGCCTTGCATGCGAAACGTCCCAGGTTCGGGTCCGGGTATCGACAAAATAACTGCCGACCTATACACGGCCCGTGCAGCAAAAAAAAAAAATGCCAGACGAATAACACCCCGTCAAGAAGGAGTGCACGTTAAGAATGCTTCAAAGTATTGACGCCTCTTACGATGTCACCCTTAAAATATGAGCTGGGTGCCTACTCAGGTGCCAACACGTAACTGGATTATGGTTCTCGTCGCCAATAGCCCTCATGTAGCTCTAGCGCGACGATAATTCAACCTAATCAAAATGAAATTTCATACTGAACGAGTTAATGTTAACGAGGTTCAACCATATGGCCTACTTATTTTTAAGGCCACAGAAGTTCTTCGTGACGTCAAGCAATCCGTCTTGTTCGGATTGTTGGCTTTTCCGAAGAAAAAAAGCACGAAACCTATTCCGCGTAGCTGACTATGTTTATTAGGTTCTGAAAAGGTATTGTTCGTCTTTTTCGGAACAGCCGTCAACCTGAACTGGACGGATAGTGTGACGTAACAGAAAGCTTCTCTGGCCTTATTAGTTGAGGCGGCCATTATTCAACTGCAGTTGGAACAAGTCTCGTTTATCGCGTTTATCTTAGTGCATTAATAAAACCAACCTAACCTTCTGGAATAATTTTAATTCATTGTTTACCAAGGAAATCTACTATAATAAACTTTTGATTTTATTTTTATAAACATAAACTGTCGTCTATACGGACACAAAAAAAATTCAGGACATACTTTATAATAAAAAAACAACTTCGTAATCATTGGTTTTATTTGAATGCGTCATTAGAAAGATTCTCAAATGCATAAAGCAGTTAGACAATAGTATAGTTACGAAGGAAAACTAAACGAAAGGAAATGGAAGGAATATTAATTTGTGTTTTAACTATTATATTTCTTTTACAATGGCCTTAGTCAACTCTATTTGTTTGTAAAATTTTAAAATTATTAGTGGAAGCAGCAAAATGTTTTAAAAGAAGCATTTAATTAACATTTTAACTATGTATCCTTCGAGTTAAAAACCAATAAGCATATAAAAATGGCGTTAAAAAGGGTTTCAACCCCTAAAGATTTAAATGGCTTTGGGTGTTTTCATTTATTATTATGCTAAATATTACCATTGAAATTCTGCTTGCACAGTTTCAGTTGATTTACTATTCTGAAATTATCTACTAATAAAAACAGCTATGTTTTGAATTTTATTTTGTTTATTAAACAAGTGTGTTTTTAGGTTATTAGGATTTTTCGTTTTATACAACTATTGAAAACGCTTTTCAAGGATATATTTACTCTTAGTGATTCCTGAACATGTAGCTAAAATTTTTAACGAATTTGAAATGAAGCTATTTTGGAAGTTTATGTTAAAGCATATTAAATATGTCCCTTTAAAATAATTTTAAGAAATCTTTCTTCTTCAGTTGATCATGCATTTAAAATTAACGAGCTAGTAGAATAGAAATGAATAATTTCTACCTTGTTAGTTTAGAGTAGTAAATGAGCAAAATTGAAACTATCGGTGCATTTGGTTTCCAATTAATTATTACTTTAAAGTTTTTGATGAGCCAATAAGGGGGACTGATTTTTCGGATATATATCTTTTTTTCTGTCCATTTGCAAAATTAAGATCTTTTCTATTTAAAATGGAATGTCATTAAGAAAAGTTAATTGCCTGCAACTATGTATGACGTTTAGTTACCTATTAATGGTAAAGAAAAGTTTCGAATGTCTCAAAATTCATGAATAATTAGCTTTAAAAAAGGGACTTTACCATCTTGATCATTTGTACTTACTGATCTATTTTTAGTTCTTTATTTTCTTACTTTAATTAACATCCTTATTTGTACAATAATATAGCCTGGTTCAACTACAATATTTGTTACCCATTGAAATTAGAATTATTTTTTTACCTTTTAATTTTTAGTAAGTAAACGTGAAATGTGCCAGTGAGGGTGGTTTTGATGATTGAGGCCTCATGCGTGTACAAGGCGTGAATAGACGCAAGGCAAGACAATAGTGAAATATTAACGACTTTTCTTTTGTCTCCATCATATTAGTCAAATAATTAAATATTCGAATAAATATTGTAACTTTCAGTAACTTTGTTAAATCATAATTTTTATTTAATATTATCAATATTGATTTTGTTTTAATTCATAAAAGTAACAAGCATTTTGTGAGTGTTGTGTAAATATGGGATGGTGATTGTGTTGAAAAAATAACATCAATTTGTAGATGATTCATTTTTCACTGAAACTTCCACTTCAGAAATTTACCACACATAATGAATCGAAATTTAGGTCACTGATTTGACCGATAACTTATAACGGTGGTGGCAAAGTTAAAAATTATAGTAATTGAGAAATTATTTTTGATATAGGGAAAGATTATATAATTAGGGGGTTATTAGAGGCATTAAGACATTACTAACCACTTTCCAAAATATTACAAAATATATTCTCATTGTATCAAAATGTGAGATTATCATGAGATTGGAGTTGACAGCGCACTATGTTTAGTATACAATGAAACTTGTTCTTATCGATTGTAGAGGTTACTTTTTTATTTTTTATGTATCGTAAAACTATTGGAATAAATAGCTGAACCAAATCTCATCCATAATTTTGGAGATTAAATGATAGCGATAATAAATGCAGTAGTTTGAAATGATTATCCATGTTCCATCTATACATTAACTAAATCAGTTATTGGGTAATTTCCTTTATTTTCTTTGAAATGAAACAAGTATTCGAACGATATATTCTTAAATATATACATTAACTTTTTATGTGTCACTAAATAATGTTCGTTTGAAAAATTGAAAAGTTTTCTGTTTACATTCATGGTGTTTGTTGACTAACATTTGCGTAAAATAATTTGGTTGGAAGTCAAATAGTATTTTTTCTATAGAAATATTCCATCGCTGTGTACTTGAATGTTTCGGATTTATAATATCAAACCCTCATGTCGGTCGCCATTCATATGATACACATCTATACTCGCCTGAGGCGTTATACCTTTCGATACTATTCATATCATCGGTTTGACCAAAATGTATGTAACATATTAATCTATTATTTAATAATGGTGAATTTTTCCAATGTTACGATGCCAATGTTTTTATGCTAAGGTACAAATGTGATAATGTGCTTACGCGGAAACGTGTTGTCAATGTATTTTTTCAACGACATTAACATTTCCGTTGGGATAACTACAAACCATTTTAAGTACTGTGCTTATCGTGACATAACCCTAGAACAGAAATATGATTCTTGCGAATAGCCCTAGCGTAGCACTAGTGCGACTATATTATTTAAAGTTACGCGTATATTATTTAAAGTTCATGCCAGAAGCAAAGCGACTTCGTTTAATAATTTTATTGTGCAGTATTTGTGTAAAATAAATTTATATCGACTAAAAAAATTCATTTAGCAGAATTTTTTTATTGTAGAGAGTGTGGTGAATCTTATTTAATTAAAAATTCATTCCCAGTGAGATTCGAACCGAACAAGACATCACTTTTGCTCCTACTATCAAGTCAAAAGGACCTATGATGTTCTGAACCATATTTACTCGTTATTGATTGTTATATGTAGTTTGTGCTGTAGTTAGTTAAATTAAATGTCTTTAAAAAAACCTTCGGATCATTCCACATTTATTCATCTACAACACCGGCCACCTCTCCTCAAGAGCAAAGGATATAAATTCTCAATAATATTTGCATGAGGTACAACAATCCCGCAAGAAAATTTAAGGATCCACAGTAGAGAATGGCTTAGGTTCCCAATAATTATTTTTAACCCATTTTTCACAAAATCAGTCGCTAGTCTATTGCAAGTTTGTCAAACAGTCATAGCTTATTCTATAAGGGTTGTAAATGCCCCTCTTCTAGAGGTATACCACAGAAAAGGAGACTGAATAAATCATCACCATGTGTACATTTGGAACATCCGCTCTCTTCAAAAAATGATTTCTGAAATGCATTCCTTTGAAATCTTTTTTCATTTCTCAAATTTTTTTGAGCAAGCAGAAAACTCAAATCCCACGATATGCATTCCTGTATTTTTTTTCTTCCTTTTCCAATGGGAAAGGAAGATGAAATAGATAAAGGTGTGAATGGGAATAAAGATGAAATCTAGATGAAAGAAAAATTATTTCTATGTGGTGTTGCGATTTATAGAAATGATGATATATAAGGTATTTTGAAATAAAGCTGTTATATAATTGTGTGACGGAAAGTGATTTAATTGAGAAAAATATGATTTCTATGTGAAAACAAATTAAGGGGACGCGGTACCCAAAAATTGGTTAAAATATCGATTTTTCAGTTTTTACTTCTTATTATTCACAATATCTTTCTGAACATTTACTGAAAGTTTCATAATGATATCTTCCGTAGAAAAAAAATATTAAATATTTTCTGGAGTCATTCCTATAAGTTTGAATACGTATTTCGTCTGCTTTCAACCTTTTTTCTCTGTTTCGCGTTTTTCAATTCTTGTGTTTAATAAATCCCTAAGGCTTTTTTGCTAATTAAGTTAGAATTTTGAAATTTTTAATCTGCGTTCTTATATATATGGTGCACAACATTGTGCATGGAATAAGGTCTACTATGTATAGTTTTTTTTTAAATGTTGAATTCAATAATTTGTAATTTTTTTTGTGACTTTCAGTATAAATGCATGTTACTTTTTAACTGTAGCTCACATTTTAAAATCCATACACAGTTCTTGAACAAATAGTACTAAAAACAAATGATAAAAGTTTGGTGGGGTTATTCTCAAAATTGAAAGAGGAGTAGCGTTTTAAAAAAGTTCAAAATTTTGACTTTTTTTTTAAATAAATAAAAAACTACTTGTAAATATTTTTTTATTGCTAGAAAATGTTTATTTAGAATGAACATTAAATAAAACCAACATAATTTACAAATTAATGTTATTATTTCTAGAAATAATGTTTTGGGTACCGTGTCCCCTTAAATTTGAAAATTTGTGTCTAAGCTACATGAATTGTCTAGTTGAAAAACTCCAATTCTCCGAAGTATAACTAATTTATAGGTTTCGGCCCGTTCATTGGCGACTTCGTTCAATTAAATTTACGATTATCAAGTAAATAAACAGACCAGACCCTATATCTTAGTTATACTTCGGAGAATGTTAGTTTTTCAACTAGACCCTTCATTTGCCAAATTTTAGTTGATTGAGTAAACACTACTTTTTAATTACAATCGCCGTTGATCTCCATTAATCACAAGTTTTATAAAAGTGGGGATGGTAATTTAGGATTAAAAAAAGCTTAAGGATTAATGGCAACTTTAACTTTCTATATTGACGTTATTATTTTTTTTGTATGTGTTTGATAGTAACTGCTCACTTGTTGTGCTGGTATAATTACTGGTAGAGCTCATGGGAGTTTTGGTTAGCTAAACAACTAAACTTTCCTCAGCTGTCACGTTTGTTCTGTTATAAAAGAACAATTCTTTTGATGCGTAACTTGTCAGCTTGTAACCTTTCCACTTTTTTTATCATCATGATGATGGTATGAATATAATAAATACAGTTCGGGAATAGATTTATCTGCTCTTTAATCTGTTGAAGGTTATTTATGAGCGGAGCAGATTCTATGATAGTGTCGTGGTTCGAGTTTAACTAAATAATATTTTTTTCGCTTAAAATTAAGTATACACTAGATTCTAGAATAACTAATGCTTTGAATCCTCTACAAGATAAGGCTGTGCGTGTATAGCATTTTATAATAAAAAAAGAGAAAAAAAAAGTTTTCCATGTTTTCCATATAATATCAGCATTCATCTCCCTTTCTACTAAAATCTCAATAAAAAAAATCTGATACATATAATTCTACTCATCAAAATTGCGCTTGAGGCTACTTCTTCTCTCACACAAGACACAAATCCTAGAGTAAAATAACAAGAATTTAATCACAAAGATAAGCAACACTAAACGAGTGATACATTGTTCTTTTTATGTGTCGTTAAAAAATGAACCCCGCATAAAAAAATAAATGACAAAATCATGGAAAGTTTGATTTAAAGTTTGCGTATTATCAATCAATGGTATTCAGATTTATTTTTTAATATTTCATAATTTTCCATATTGTGTAGATAATTTTCGCTTTAATTTATTATCATCGAAAAGTGAACAAATAAACAACACTGCGTTACTTTAAATCTCTCATTATATAATTTAGATTAGAAAAATCCGTTTTCATCAAAATACCATATGTGATGAGCCTTATGTTTCTCATCATTTTTTTATTGTTTTAATGGCAGTTGTTGAGGCGCACAAATTAAAATTCTGAGAATATTTGAAGTTAAGCTAAAAACAAGACTTAAATCTCACCAAATAATCATCATAAATAATTAATTCAATAATTCCTTTATTATTCAACTAAAAAATATATGGCAATTACTTTTAGGGGTTAAAAATGAAACTACTAGTGGAAATGAGAATGAATGAAAATTTGAAACATTGTACAGATGGGCTGAAATACGGAAAAATATCTCATTGAGGGGGAGTATGATAGGACTTGGGGAGAGCATTAATAATTCTCACTTATTAAACTATGAGATACATTGAATTGAAATATTCTTCAAATCAAAAATTATCGGCTGTTACTTTCGGGACCAAACCGAAATCCAGGCAGTAAGAGGCAGTATCGTTATTAATATAATACGAAGGCCGTGGGAGACAGAAATGAATGAAAATTAGAAATATTCTTCTTTTTGTTGAAAAACGAAAAAAACTATCTCATGGTAGGGGAGTACGTATGTAGAGTAGAACAGAGTAGCTCCGCTGATAGAGTTGAGGGAGAGGCAGGTCCAAAAATGGGCACGACGGCCATTTTTTTCAGGAGGTCCCGATGAGTCATTGCTTTCTCTTCTCTGTTGAGAGCAGGGAGATAAAGATGGCAACCCTGCTTGTTGATAGCAGGGATGGCACGATTGGCCCCGAATCGCATTATGAAAGTGAAAATTTTATGGAGAATTGTTGAAAGTTTTTATACCAATACCATTATGAATAATATTATTCAATTTGTCATCCAAGGCTATCATGAATAACTAATTGTTTGTATCGACGCTAATGCATCTAATGAAAAATTAAACGTTCAGAGAAATCTTTTCGAAATTTATTGTAGGCATCATGAGCGTTGTATATTTTTTTCTATTATAAGAACTGGATAATTAGAAATTCTAGTTATTTTACTTTTTTATTTAATTGAAGTTTCTCTGTAAATATCATATAGTTATTTAACTTTTATTCAAGTTATTTAACTTTTATTCAAGTTATTTAACTTTTATTCAAGTTATTTAACTTTTATTCAAGTTATTTAACTTGTATTTTAGCTATTTAACTTTTATTCCAGTTATTTAACTTTTGAATTTAATTTAAGTTCCTGAAAATATTATTTATATTTAAAACTATCCCGGAGCCTCAAAACTTCTATAATTCTTATAATTTGTATGAAATAATCTTATAATTTGAGGATAACCTATTCTTTTGTGTCAGTTTAATGTTAAATCCATTTGTCTTTGGCGAACTTTCCTAATCATTTGGCTGCATAAAAACCTCCGATGACCAGATTAGGATGGAGCAGCAGCGAGATATTTTTTTTTTGTACATTTATATTTTCTTTCCTTTCTCGCCTTCATTTATGGCCGCTCTCTATCTATCAAATTAGCCTCAAGACCATTATCAGTTTCGGCCATAGCAATCGACATCCAATCAGACCCCTTACTTAGGCCTTATCTTGATGACGTCATAACGCCGGTGTAGGTAATAATCAGTGTTCCGGATGGATAAGATCCTCCCTCATCCTTTTGTGAGCTATGGCCATTCGCTTCTTCAACGCTTGGTTTGTTTGACGAGTTTAGGACATAATGCCCAGGTATCGTATACGTGGTTATTGATATAATAGGAAGGCAATGCGCTCTGTGATTTGTATATATGTCTGATAAAACCTGTAATATAATGGATTGTGCTTTTTGAAATAACCATTCCCGAGAGTTACTTCTCAAATCGTTAAGGTTTGAGGTGATCGTTAGGACGAACTTTATTGCTGACATTGAGTAGGTAATAGCTTTAGAATTGTTTTGTGGGAGTCTAGTTTAAACGATGAAGTAAATTTAACTGGAGTGGAGGGAAACATAAGTGTTATTTTGGGCAACTTGTTGCTGGATATTAATGGAAAATTGGCTATAAATGCTTGGTGAAAAATCGGTAAGAATGAATTAGGTGTTGAATAGAGGTAAAGATACTGTGGTTTTCTGTAATGTGGGTATATACATTCTACAAGTGTTCCGATAAGTAACCAAACTGTCGATAAAGTAGTGTTCCCGAAAATATTCCATAAACCCGTCTCCACCAAAAAGGTACCTCACGGTAAAGACCAAGGTGTTTCGGCTTATATGCTACAATATTTAATAGAATATAGATTGTGCTTTTAGTAACGCAATAGAAAATCAGCGCCATCTAGCGGGGAGGCTATTTGAGGTTGCGTGTGGCAAGCTACCATAAAACAAAGATAGATGTTTATATAGGATAATCAATGAAAGATTCGTCTAAATTACATTCAAAGTTACAAATAGAAATGGCGTTGTCATCTTACGTTAATATACGTTAATAAATCGAAATAGTGAATAATATCGTTTAATTTTACATTTAACAGTAACATTAGTTTAATATCAGATTTTATTTTTCAGTTTAAAATTCATATATAAATACCGCATTTCGTATCTTTTGTTAATATATTTCATTATCCCTTTTCGTATTTCAAACCGTCACTGTTATCAACAATGCACGCACACCATCATGTTAGCGTCATGAAAGAAACATTTCTTTGAAGCCACTATCAATAAATTTTCCATTTCCAGTAATCCTTGTGTGAAATACTTATGCTTCCACAAACATAAGGTTATGCACACATTTCTCAAATCCACATTCACATTACCTGTTTAACATGAGAAAAAAATACAATTCCCTTACTACCATAACGTCCTTGGAAATTTTCTTTTGTCGACGATGGTCAAATTAATAATTCATAAGACTGAATCCTTTTGAAACATCCCTTCTTTCATAAAACCCGAGTTTCGATGCATTGGTGTGATAAGGTTCGATCCAACTTTTTTCGAAAATCTACAGTAAGAGATAAAATTTTCAGCAACATAATATAACATGAAATTTTTTTCTGCAAACTATATGAAGGGCTAACTCTCGCGGGTTCGAGCCCCGGCTGAGTCGTCGGATTTTCTGGATGGGAAAATCTTGGGCGCGCATGTCATATGATTATGTGGCATGTAAAAGATCCCTGGAGGGTCCATTTGGCTTGGGTTCTCTCGGCAAAATTAAATCTCGGCATACTTTAACATCCACAGAGAGCTCAGATTCATTGTAATCTGGGCGTCAAAATTGGTAGCGAGAGTCGCCTATATGGTGCCACAAAGAAATGGCTCTCAGTTCTGGGGAATATGCTGAGTCTGCAAAAGGCTTGACCGCCAGTATTGCAGCCCCATTAGAGAAAAAAAATGAAGGGTCTAGTTTCAACACTCTCTTATGTATTGGCGACTGATCGTTAATTCAATTAAATGAAGTCGCCAGTGAACTGCCCGGATCCAATATCTTATAGTTATACTTTGGAGAATGACATTTTGTAAGTAGATCCTTAATATGCATTTTTACTTGTTGATTTTTTCTAATATATTACATATTTTTGTTTGGAGTTTCGAGATGAATTCCGGAATGGATTATAAATTTATCATTTGCCATTATAGACGCATTACTCTAGCCTGTGGCATTTATCATTAAAGTTATGAAAGAACTGTTAACGAACAGACAGAGCTTATATGAAAATTTGCATTTATTTGTTAATGAAATACAGAAGTAAAATGTGGTTATCAAGTATAAAAAAAAAATCTATATCTATTGGTCTACAACGATTAAATAACGTTCTTAAAAACTAATAATAGTTTAAAGCCTTTAAAAAGTCCATTTTTATTACAAAAATAACGACGTCAAATATATTTGTCTTGTCTAGTAAATCACACATTTTGTCTTTTAAGACGACAAATACATTTCGTTAATAAACCGTTATTTAAAATAATTTTTTCAACAACGACCAAATATACTTTAAATTGTGACGTTTGTGTTAATTTTAGGCGTTATAATTTGCATTGTGTTGAGTAAAAGAAACTTTATTTCCAACGTCTTTTACCAATAGGTACCGAATCACAAATTGTATATATTTTTTATTAAAACTTATTTGCGAGTCAATTAGGACTTTTTCAAATCAAACACCTAGATTTTTTAAAATAAGAAATTCGAAAGCATCCCTAGCAAAGGACACTTGATGGGAGTAGGACAGCACACCACCGTTAAATGCAAAGAAGATTTGACGTTTTTATTTAGTTTTCTCGTATGCAAGCTTGAGGAATTCATCAATGACAGCCAAGTTTTTCTACGCCTCGGTAATTTTGTAAAGTTTTTTTCAACCTTTTTTTTTGTTGATGATTGTTATGCAAATTCACTCACGATTTAAGGATTTACGGGATATGGGTTTGGGTGAAAATAATGGTGATAGATTTAAAAGTTTTATGTGGGTACATGGATGTGGAAGTTTAGCGATGCGCTTTGACGATGCTTGTCCCTTTGATGATGGCTGAATGTGAAATGGGAGTTTTGTAATTGAATTTCTTAATGTAGTTTAGATTATGGTGAAATAATTTTATTTCTTTAAAGTGTTCATATTTATAAAACTGCTTGTTCACACGATTCTAATATCCATTTTATGGTACTATAATAAAAAGTTACTTTTTCCCTTACAGGGTAGGTAGATATTTCATGTAGATTATACATGTAAATGTTTTACTAATGGTCATCATTATAAATATATTTACCAATGTTCAACGTTAATATTCATTTTCAGTAAAAAGGTCACAAGAAAAATTTCTTTTATTCAAATATTTCCTTTACATTCGTAAAAAAAGACAATATTGTTCTGGTTTAGATGTTTTTAGATAAATTTAACTTCACGAGTCATTCGAAGTCAAACAAACGCATAAAACGTCATGGAAGTGTAATAAATGTATCATCCTTGAATAATATAATGTATGAGACAAAGGATAGAAAAAAAAAGCAATAATTGATGAAGAATGTTTCGTAAGGAGCAGTACGTTCCTAATATGATTTATGTGGGGTTTTGCCAGTTGTGATTTATCTAAGAGTTTCCCAGCAGTCCCTTCATTCGGTCGTATATAAAATGTCTACATTTGTTTCCAGTGTCAAGAAACAGAAATGCGTCATCCGTATTCGATATATATGAAGGAAAGAGTTTGGATTTGAAAAATGAGTAGTATAGATAGCGATAAATAACTCTAAGTACTCTAAAGGTTTTTGATTTATGGAACAAATGAAGTAGCTTAGATACTGAAATCAAAGACAGAACTTAACTTTTAAAGTTCGTAAAAAATAACGTACTGTCGTATTTTAAAATATTTGAATCCAATTCATTTTAAAATAATTGGTGTGTATCAAAGTTTATTGACCACTTTCCTGATAAAAATATTTGTAATAGAATAGGATTTCGTTACAAATAAAGTTTTATGGTTTTGTAACCTACAGTTTATCTACTTTACTAACCATAAACTTTTTTCCATGATCTTTTATCTTTACACAACTTATCATCACCAATATGTTTTTTGCAACATTTTCATCGTTATATCGCCAAATGTACTGTGTAACCCGGCATTACTCTTATCCAAAGTTTCTAGTCGGTTGGTGAAAAGAAGTTCTTAACTCTTTGTGAAATCGAACATATTCAAATACATATTAAAATAAAAATTAAACAAGAACTTTAACTGTCGAAATCAACTGGAATCTCTCTCCATTCAGAAAACCAAAAATTCGGATAATTGGATATTTTACGAAAAAGTGCATTGATTAAATCGCACACCTAGATCTAAAGGGAGCTAACTCAAAAATATCAATTTCTGAGTTATGCACACATCAAATTTCTTATTTCAATACCTACCGACTAATTAACATATTTTAAAATAATCTTTACTATTCGAGGCTAGATGACGGACATGTGCCCTTTTGTGAACTAGCAGGCCTTGCTCCCTCTCCACCGAAAACGGGACATCTCTAGTTGCAATCAGTATTACAAGCGAAGCGCACGTGGCCGTCGCAAACAAACTGGAGTTATTTTAAGTTGTACCCGTGTTGTGAAAATTTGAAGCAGTATTATTTTGAGTTCTCGCCATTTTGAAGGTTAGCGTTGAGTAAATTAATACAACATTCTGAGTTGAACCAGTATTGCTGGCAGGGTGAGTAATTATTTTCTTTCTATTTAGAATTGTTACCGTATTGTTGAAACATTTTTGAATTCGTAGTTGAGTCTGTTTAGTTGAGTCATTTTTGAAACTTATATTTCTTTAAAAAACAAATTAAATTTACTTTTTTGGCTATTGGCGATTGGAGTCTTTTCATCTGAATATAATTTTATTTTCATCCTAGCAATTACATAGTTTGTTCCTTTTTTACTGATCAATTTTTGAGTTAGATCTCTTTAGATGGGCTCCACCAAGTCTAATTTTACAACATCACTAATGAGATCGAAAACGTTATATTGATGGCTTTTAAATCTATTTGACGCACAGGATCCTACAATTGAGTGAAATATACATTTTCTATTACATGCAAACCCTGAAACGTGGACGGTTTTAATAAATATGGAATTAGAAAGGGAGAAAGGCAATATCACTCCTATCATATTTACTCAACATGCAACTCTAGAAAATGACTTGAAGATGTCATCAAGTAGTGATGAAGTCTCATCTACAGAAACTCATGCCGCTTTATCTATGGTTGATAACTCTATTCCGATCACGTTTAAACAACAAAAGACTGGTCAACCAAACTATTATATTTCACCAATCCGGAGCGATGAAAGTGATATTGACGACTCCGATGAGGATCCTAATTTTCGATTGGCTCACAAAAGTAAGACCCCATCTAAGCTCGTACCTCCCATTGCATCGTTGACTTCGTCAAGCACTAGCACTAGCAGCTCGAATTCATCGAAATCAAATAGTTCGTCGGACACCGAAGATGATAGTTAGCAAGTAGACCCTCAAAATGCTACGATTGCTGGAAATAATTCCCAAAAGAAGAGTAGAAAGAGAATACGTAAACCAGCGAAGTGGAAATCGAAAGTCACAAAAGTGCTAAGAAATTCTGGCAAAGCCTACCAATCTTTGTCGAAATCAAAGAAACAAGTGCCACAGAGAACAGTTGGACCGCCCTGTGGAGAAAAATATCGGCTAAAATGCAAAGATAAGATCGATGAAATGTCTAGGCAACAGCTCTTTGATGCATTTTGGGAACTCGGCAATCTTGAAAGACAGAGAGAATTTGAAGTACGACACTCGCAACAAATAAAGCCTAAATATCGATACTCAAGCACACAAGATTTTAGAGCGCTTAACACCGTCTTTTTTTTGGGGGTTAATGGATCCAAAATTAGAGTATGCAAAGCCATTTTTCAAATCCACTCTTGACTTTTTCTATAAGACGATAAAAACAGCACTTTCCAAGAAAACGGAATCGGGAGTTATTAAAGCCGATTTAAGAGGATTTTGATGTGCATTTAAAATTGTTTTTCATAGAACGTAAAGTTCCTATATTTTTGATGTTGTGTTAAAATCTAAAAGAAACTTTTATTTCTTAGTATTACTTTTATAATTAAATGGGACATAAGATACTGTCCTTAGTTAATTTTTATATTATTATTAATAAAAAATATTGATTGATTTCAGTACTTCTAGTGTTTTCTTGCTAATTTATCTTCCAATATATTCCTACTACTGGTCCACAGACCACTGTGGATTGCACTAATTATAAATAATACAAAATGCTATTACATTTTAAATGTATGTTGCCTCTTC
The DNA here is from genome assembly GCA_019343175.1 of Oedothorax gibbosus. NCBI lineage: Eukaryota > Metazoa > Arthropoda > Arachnida > Araneae > Linyphiidae > Oedothorax > Oedothorax gibbosus. Next base: position 281,132 of record JAFNEN010000333.1, on the reverse strand, counting down.
AAAAGAGAGCTAACTAAAAACTAAATTCACCAACAAGGGCTCAACTCAAAATAATAAAACAAATATGCATACATTATTAAGCAATAGGGAAATAACTACAAAAACCTAATTTTCAGCCCCAAAACATGATGAAAACACAAGATTCCTACAATATATTTCTTGTAGTTGCATATTATAAGCATAAATTTATCAAAAAAAACTCCTGCAGTGCACAGGGACACAGTATCAGTTTTTCGCCTTTTCTGAAAAATGTGCTTTTTTGAGTTATACCTGTTTAGATCTAGGTGTGCGAAATAAGTATTGTATGTCTTTTAAAAGTGATAGGAAAAGCAATCTTTAAATAAAAATTGGTTTCGATTAAATGAAAAGACCACGCCATAACATATAAAGCGTGTGCAACGAGGGGAATGATACTAATGGAGTTAGGATAGTTCAAGTTCGGGTAATTGTAATTCTATTGTGTTAACTGTATTTGTTTTTAATTTCAGAAAAAACTCGGCCAAGGGCGATAAAGGTGTGGATGTGGACTTGGACACCGATGGGTCCGAATACGGATGTGTGGCTTCCAATGCGCCGCGAATCCAAGCCAAAATGAGCCTTTTGGGCAGCACTTCCTTCTGCTGCGCTTCCGGCCAAAAAGAGGACTACGTTCCGGATGCCAAAATAGTGCCAGCAGTGAGACCGCCAAAGAAGAGGCCGCCAAATGTGAACGCCAAGAAAGACCAGGAACTGTCCACGCCAAAGAGTCCACTCCTGGCTGCTGGGAGGAGTTTCTTGTCCAGAAGCAAGAAAGGAAAAGTTAGCCAGGAAAACAGTGAAGGTAGGTTTGAGGAGTAGTGATGGAGTAATTTTTAAAATAAGCTTTTCAAACGTCGCAAAGTTCTTCCTTAAAATTTGCAATTTGAAGCTTTAAAAATTCGATCACAAGCTTTCCCTTTTTAACTTAAAATCGGTCCAAATTTGAATGATTAAATTGTTTTTTGTATATGTAATGGTATATATCACGTACGTTAGTAGTTGAATACGAATCTTACAAATAAAAATCAAACCAAGAGTTATGTTTGTTATTTGAGAATGACGGTGGGTTAATAACCTCTTTGCGAAAGTCATTTTATGCACTGAAGTTACTTTATTGCTGTTTTTCAAGCCATAATTATTAATTTTTAATTAACATTATATTTCAGAAATACCATTTCTTCCCACCGAAACGACCTCAGTCAAACTAATGCCAGATGACACTAAACCACGTCCCATCGAAAACAAACTTCGTCCCCCGGACGATAGGAAGAAAACAATGATAACCCCACCATCGCCACAACGCCGCTTACAAAGGGAACCAGCCATACCACGCAAAGACCATAACGTCGAATCTGTTAAAAAATATTCTGATGCCATTCGTAAATATCGAAGTGAATCCAGCAACCAAATACCCATGGATTCCATCAAGAAATGCAAGCACGCCACCAACGATGGTAAATTTGAACCTGGTAAAAGTGATCAGAAGATTGAATGTTCTGGGGTCCTCAACAAGGATTTGACTTTTGATTGTGGCGATGCTTTGAATAAATCTCATGATAGTGAGGATTTTGATTGTCCGTGCTGTGACAGAACGTCTGTGATGTTGGACGAAGCGGGGTTGTCGGACATTGACGTGAAAATGTTCACCAGTTGTGATGTCATCGCTCCTGATCCGCCATTGGTGAAAGACGATGAGGATATTAAAGATACTTCAACGAATGGGGTAAGTAACTTTTGATGTGGATATCTCCTATGGCAATTTTAAAACTTTCTATGGTGTGCTTTAAACCATTAGAAATTCTTGGTTACGGTTGGAAAGAGAAAATTTTCTGTGCAAAGAGCTATAAATAATATTAAAAAGAGCTATTTACAAGAAGCATTTACAAGTTTTGTTTGCGTTTTTTTATTGAAGTGGTTGTTAAGACAATATAATTTCAATTTGTTAATGCGTATTGGGCATTTTTCACTTACATTTCTGAATTGTCCCAAGAAAATTTTTAGGAGCCGTTTATTACCTAAACATACTTCTCCCCATAATCTTGTACACCTACCCATCTAGTTAATTCTTATCCCTGTTAAATTTCTAAACTATCATTACTTTTAAAGATTCTTTTGGCACTTTTGAATTTTTTAAGCTACTTTTCCACTCGTTTGCAAAAAACCAAAATATTTGAATGACAGACTTTCTTCTATCTGAAAACCCCTCCCCCATTTCAAATCTACCGTTTGTACACTCCAAGCACGCATACTCTCCTTGGCAAGAAAAAGATTCCACGCAAATTGCGGCTTGTCCGACATTTGAAAAATCGCTTTGAAAATCTCGTATGATGATGAATAGCATTCCTCCTTGCCTTTGCACTCGGTATGTCTATTCTAAAAGCTAATACAGTTCAAACATACAAGGTCGTCGGGGTACAAATCTCTACCTTGATTTTTATTTTCGTTTATGAATGTTATTTTATAATATTAAAGGTTGTGCGGGGATTTCGAGAACGAAACTGGTCTTGTAATTGAGGGGCTATTTGTTAAGATTCAAGGTTGTTCGGGGGTCACTGGGGTTCCATCTGCACTTGATTGTGCATGATATATTTCGGGCTTAAAGTTGAAATAAAATGTTGTTCTTTCCAGTTGACTCTTTAGATTAGGCAAATTTAATAGACAACTATTAAAACTTTAAGTACAACTGTAGAAAAAAAACGTTCCTCCCATTTTTTTTCGGCTGCTGGTGAAAGGAAGATTTTCCTAGCAAAATGTTTTTGAAATGTGGTATTTCGTATTGAAATTACTCAGATATTTGAAATGTGAACTCAAATTTAGTGTTGCTATTAATTTATTTTTAGAATGAGTGGTCATTTTAATATATAGACGATAGCTTATGTAACTTTAATACCGAAACTCATTTCTACACTTTTTGCCTCAAAAACTCACATCTCTCTCGAAACACATCTCTCGCATCAGATGCCTGTCATTTTCTGATCCCAGATCTATTTATTTTGTGATTCATTAATATATGGAAGAAAAGTATATAATACTAGGGGGCACGCCCTATTCTCGCTATCGCTCGCCAACCCCTGGAACTTGCAGCAAACTGTTGAGTTCTGATTGTTTTATTTTAAAATATCACTACGATCTACGATCGCAAATACCACGATAATTTTTAATAAGGAAATCTTTCATGTTCTCTCAGCAGACATTTTCAGTTTTGAGCAGCATTTTAAGAAATTATTTATTGTCATTTCACAGACTTGGCAAACGCACGGTTTGTTGTCATTTTGACTTGGCGACATTTTTCGACTGGCGCCAAATCCGGACATGGTGTTTTAGGTTACCGCCTTTAGTATCCTTTTAAAATAATTACAAATTAATGCTTATAAATTAATGGTTATTATTGAGAAAATATTTCTCTGCTTGACTAGGATACATTTGTAAATAAATTGGAAACCGTGGTAGCCGTCAACGCTTAGAAACTATATTTAAAACCAATTTGAATTTTCCCTATTTTATTAACAATTGTGTTTGGTAGTTCAGTCAATCGAAATTGTAATTTAAATTTTCAAACATTAAACGTCCCTAATATTATGCATTTTTAAATGAAAACTTACTGATTATATATA